>JABUQX010046525.1:32500-48654 GCA_015478945.1 Trachelipus rathkii
TATATATATATATATATATATATAATCTGCCTTCAATGGTCATTGGAAATCCAAATCAGGTGATTGTGATGACCACGGAAAAAGTTGAAATCCTTCTTATTGCTACTAAAAACAATACTACTAAAGTGTTCGAATTTATCGTCAAGAAGAAGATTTAAAAGCATTTTAAATCTCTAATCTTATCCCCGATCGATTGTATGGTTTCCATAAAGAACGTTCGGCTGGCCAGTTTCTTTTGTTTCTCTCCTCTCTAACCCTTTGTCTTTTGCTCTTCGACTTTTTGGTGAATCTTTTACTCTGTCGATAGACATATCGAAGGCTTTTTATAAAATATGAAACAAAGTTTTAATTTTTAAACTTACCTCATTCGGTATTTATTTTTCCCTCTGTAACCTTTTTTACCTCCTTTCCGATCTATTTAATGATCTTTCTGTTGCTTTTTCTCCCATCCACTCATATGGCGACGACTCCACACTTCGTTACTTCTCCCAAATTGAAAGACAACCTCCTCAACGGCAATAGTTGATGCTTGGAAGGTGATCCTGAAGCAAATGACCTTTGAACATTCTCACATCTCTAATCGGGGGAAAAAGAAAGTTGTTTCCAATGCTCATTAACTCTGCTCCATCCTCTATCTACTCAACACAATGCACAACTCAAACCTTTTGTTGTTAATATTCTTAATATTTTTGATGTTTCCATTTCTCGTGATCTTTCTTGGATAGATCACATTATCTATTTCTAGACAAGCTTTTAAGTGGTTGGGTGTTCTGAGGCGTCTTTGGAACTTCTCACCACAACAGTTGCTTGTTCTGTAGAGGGGCGTTGTTCGCCCTTCTTTCGAGAGTTCATCACATATCCGGAGTGATTGCACATATATTGCTCTCTGTGATAAGATGCAGTCTATGGCTTTTCGACTTGAAAGCTCTCCTTTTCTCTCTAACTCTCTCCAATCTTTCTAGTGGTGGAACTGTTACATCACTCCCCTTATATTGTCGCTATTGCATTGGACACTGCTCTTTAGAACTCTCCAGTTGCATACCTCCTTTTATCGGGAGAGCTTTTGTCACTTATTTTTGTACACAATCTCATACTTTCTCAGTCCAACTCTCTGAGCAAGTTATGCTCGATTTTGCAGGCAATCTCCTGCCAAACCCAGAACACGCTACCTTTATCTATTTTTCCAACTTCGTTTGTTTTATACACTTTCAAACGCCCATGTATTTGGGCATGTCGGCCTTTAATTTGGTACTGGTTTCCAATCTTCCAATCTTTCCCAGCTCTGGTTGATTTTAGAAGGCCACTGACCTTTTCCCAACTGGTGATATATATATATATATATATATATATATATATATATATATATATATATATATATATATATATATATAGTATATATATATATATATATATATATATATATATATATATATATATATATATATATATATAAATATATATATATATATATATATATATATATATATGTGTGTGTGTGTGTGTGTGTGTGTGTGTGTGTGTGTGTGTGTGTGTGTGTGTGTGTGTGTGTGTGTGCGTGTGTGTGTGGGTAAAAGTAATTCAACCGTACTATTAAGACAATGATCTTGTTAAACAGCAAGTTCAAATTTTAAATATATATGTTAATTTGCAATATATGTTATTTAAAATATCTGAAGATATTATTGCTCGCTCTCAAATGTAACTTATTTACAAATTCCTAAAAATATTTGTTTACTTTAATATCTTAATAGCAATTTTCTTACTCAAAGAAAAAATGATTAAGAGATTTCTTTTTTATTATTGTATTCTTATTTTGATTTGTTATCAATTATTTAAAGTCTCTTATTAACTATTTCATCCAATTTATTTATTATATACACACATTAGTATGTATTAACTATTTTCTTTCATTTAAAGCACTTTTTATTATAAAAATATAAAAAGAACATAAAAATAAAAAAACAAGAAATGTGCTTTATAATTGGTTTAACCAAAAAAAATCATGATGTTTTCAACGAATTGGTTTAAACCAAATAACCCTGTTTATGACACTGGGATTTATATAATTAAACCATATATATTCTTACTGAATAAAAAATTATTTCACCTTATTTTATACACAATGGCAATATATCGCATTTTGTAACACAGAGAAGATATACCGATAGTATCTGCTAAATTCAAGAAATACAACTTTACACTCCAGTCAAGAGTGTCTGTTTAGTAAGAGGCTCAGTCAACTGCACATCACAGCTAAGGAGCAATAGATTCACCTCCTTGAAAGTGATATACTACAATTTTTTGCACTATACGAGGAAGGGGAGAGAGATGAGGAGAGAGAGACAGAGAAGAGGGAGGAGAGAGAGAGGAGGAGAAGAGAGAGGAGAAGAGAGGGAAGGAGAGGTAGGGGGAGAGAGGGAAGAGGGAAGAAAGAAGAGAAGGAGAGAAGAGAGAGAGAGGAGGAGAGAGAGAGGAGAGAGAGAGAGAGAGAAAGAGAGAGAGAGAGCGAAGAGAGAGAGAGAGAAGAGGAGAGAGAGAGAGAGATAGAGAGAAGAGAGAGAGAGAGAGAGAGAGAGAGAGTGAGGAGAGAGAGAGAGATGAGAGAGAAGAGATAGAGAAGAGAGAGAGGAGAGAGATAGAGAGGAGAGAGGAGGAGAGAGAGAGGAGAGAGAAAAAGAGAGACGAAAAAGAACTTAGAATGGATATGACGAACTGAAGGGTAATTAAATATAGTAAGAGCGATGGAGTAAGATTCGAAACTGAACGACCGAGGCAAAGGATTGGAAGGAAGAGAGAGAGGGAAGAGAGGGAGAAGAGGGAGAGGGAGAGGAAAGGAGAGAGAGAGAGAAGAAGAGAGAGAGCAGGAGAGAGAGAGATAGAGGAGATAAGGAGAAGAAGGAGAGAGAGGAGGTGAGGAGAGAGGAGGAGAGGATGGAGGGAGGAGTAAGAGGAGAAAGAGAGACGAGAGAGGAGAGTGAGAGATAGGGGAGATAGAAGAGGGAATGAAGTCATTAGTGAGACCAAAGGAAATAGTTGAGGAGGAGGAGAGAGAGATGAGAGAGAGAGAGAGAGAGAGAGAGAAGAGAAGAGAGAGAGGAGAGAGAAGAGACGTCCTTCTGTTGAGAGCTATTCAAATTCTTCTGGAAGATTTTTTTCCAGCCATTGTTTACATTTATCATACGTTGGGTAATATTCGCAATACTGAAAATAAATGTCTTAATTAATATGACTAATATGAATAATATGATAATTAATATTCTAAAATGGAAGAGTCCAATCATTTACCAAAGTTATTCCATTTTCTGTAGATTAGCACTTAATAAGAGGGGAAAAAATTTCCCTTTTTCACTCGCTCACATTTTGTTTCTTACATTTTCAGTAACGTGATAACAAAGGTACTTTCCTACTTACATACATACCTAACATGGAGCAATTTAGTTCTCAAGCATATAACACACGACAAAGAGAATTTTAATCTTTGTCATTCATACATCATAAAATAAAACTAATTCCATTTGCTTTATCTTTTGAAGTGTTTTTATTTTTCATCTTTCTCACAACTCCCTCATTCTATCACTAATGTTTTCTTCCACTTCCCATTTTCGAAGTTTGTTGAATCTCTCTCAAGGTTTTTAAACTCTCACTCCCAAAATGTTGTAGTTTCAATCTAGTTACCCTTCCTTTTATTTCCAAAGAACTTTCATAACATTTAAAATCTAACTTTAATTTACTTCCCTTGATTCCCATTTATCAAGATCTTACTACTCTCTTTTCAACCTGTTCCATGCCTGGATCATACTGAATCTCTATCAATGATATTTCAATACCAATTTCTCATGTTTTTCAATTATTTTTCTATCACCTTCCAACTTACCAATATTTACCCTTATCTGGTGTCCAAATTCTTCTTCTTTGGACTTTTATCTTTTTATTTTTTTAAATTTTCATCATCCAAACATTTTATTTCTTTCCCCTTTAATATTAGAATATTACAATTATTTATATAATTGTAAATTCACTATTTTTGGTCCGATATTATCATCCTTCTTATCTACAATAACAACATTTATTGTTTGAAGTTATTATTCAACAGTGAATAATTTATACAGTACCATTATTTGCATGGCTACAAATGAAACTTGAACTTTTCAAAGGACTTGAATAAAAATTTATTTACAGCTAACTTTTTAATAAATCAATAATGTAGAAAACTTCAATAAGCAAAATTTTATGTGTATATAAAATTTGAATAATTGTTAGATTTGAATTTTAATGATATTTACAACATACTGGAAAAAAAAGATAAACAAAAATCTTTTCTTACAAATGCTATAGATACTAACACCCCTACATTTATTTATATATGGGATCTTGCATGCACAAAAAAAAAAAAAAAAAAAAATTTGTTAAACAAAATTAGAAAGATGCAGCTTCATCACTGAATTATCTTGACCAATGAAACTATGAATTTTTTTAACACCAGTAAGGAAAACAAATTGCTACCATGAGACAATCAGCAGAAATACTGAGCCATGAGGCAAAGGCCAGGGCTCGATTCCTAATCCAGATCTTGGTAGCAATTACTTAAGAGTAGTATTCCACCCTAGAATAGGGAAATGACTGTGAGGTGCACACTTAAAAAAAGGAGAATTCATACCATATTTGAAGAACTTAAATTTTCATTTGAGAAAAGAATTGCAACATAACTATATATGGAAAACAAATCATTGAGGCTCTTCTTTACTAGATCCTTGATTCAGAATGAAATTTCAGAGAAAAGATATAGAAGAAAGAAAAAGGAAATAAATATTAGAAATTCTGAAAGACATAAAACTTTGGAGATAAGAGCTATTACAAAACAAAAGATACTTCTGTCAGTTTTTTAATGAATCAGAAATCGGCAAGTTCAGCTTTGACTTTCAATTTATTTGGTTAATTACTTTTGGATAAGAGAGAGTAGAGTAATGAGGAACCAAAACAAAAAAAGCAAGCATTACTTTTATTCAGATAAGAGTTGCAGGATTATTTAAATTTACAATTACTAACAAGAAAATGACAAACACCATATGTGACAAAAAAAAATCAATGAAAGATTTTCTCTTCTGAGTAAGTGAGCTTTGGAATTTTAAAAGTGTAAACAAATCCTTTCTATTCAATACAAGAGGAATATATTGAGGCCTGCAAAAAATATGTTGTCTGAAAGTTGTAGAAATTTGATGTTTTTATGATTTAATGGAGTATTGAAATTCCAATTACTCACAAAATAAAGCTTGTATTTTAAATCTTAATTTTTCGGCAGTGGATTTTTTTTTATTATAAGAGCAAGCAACCAATTTTGTTTTTAAACATGAAAAGTTCAAAATATAGAAATATCTTTGTTCAGTAAACTTTTTATGTATATGGCATATGTTGGAAATGTATTTCAAAAAATAAAAATAAAATGGATATAAAAGAGCTGTGGAACCAATAAAAATTTTTGCTTACCTCAATTCAGACTCCAACTCTATGGTTGTAGCTGTTGTTTAATTTACTAATATGAAAGAATTATTCTGTTAACTATTTTTTTCAGTGACAAAAATTTATAAATATGAAAAATATTTTACATGGTGTTTTTTTCTTTCTTGCTCTGGCTTAACCGAAAAACCTGGTCAGTACACAGCACTGGTTCTGCAGCCCTGCTTAATAGTCAGCATATTTATTAGTAGTGCAGACAATAAAAATTATTTGAGCAAAAATTATAAAAAAAAAAAAAAGAAGAAAAAAAGAAAAAATGAAAAACTTCATTCCATGTTTAAGCTTGCTGGTTATTTTTTTGATATATATATATATATATATATAATATATATATATATATATATATATTTATATATATATATATATATATATATATATATATATAATATATATATTATATATATATATATATATATATAAAACTTACTTCAATTGGCATAGAGCAATTTCCACAGTAGGAAAGAGTAAGAGGATATTCAAGAGATGGAAGTGGAATTACTCCAATAAGATCATCAGCCATCTTTATTAAATTTTAAGGAAATATATATATATATCTTAAAAAGCTAATGATGTCTTTTTAAATAAATAATAATCCTGCAAATTTAAAGACAATTTTTGAAAATCCACTCTTTACAAATACCATAAAATGGGGGAAAACAGACTGCATAGGGTAAATAGATCGATCAACCTCACCCATAAATTTTAATTGTAATTTTTTTTTGTGAAAGAAACCATAAATTTCTTTGAATTATTTTTTTTTTTTTGTATAAATAGTCTTTATATTTCAAAGTTCTCCATAAAATAAATTTAATGTGTAACTCAAAAATATTTCCCATTTTTTAAAGTAAAAGTTTTGGTCAAAACTGTTATTTTTTTCTAAGACCTGCAGAATAAAAACTAACTTTTGTCTGAAATATTCCAACTAAGTGGATAAAGTATAACCTAAAGGTAAATGCTTTCATATTAAAAGCCATGGTAATTTTTTTTTTTTAGTTTTTAAGAAATTAATATTTTTTGAGTTGGGGTAAAATGGATCAATGCATGGGGGGAAAACTTTTAAATTTTACATTTCCCTACTTATTTTCCATATATATATATATATATATATATATATATACTATATATATATATATATATATATAATATATATAATATAATATATTATATAATATATAGCTATATCAGAGGTGGGCACTTCCGCTCTTTAGTCCGCTAGTCCGCTCCGAGCGGACTACCAGAATAGGTGCGGACTAGCGGAGGTGCGGAGTCGGCAGGAAATTAGCGGACTTGCACGTGCGGATCAAAAAAGGTTTCCGCTCTTTTGGTCCGCACCTTTTTGAAAAATGAAAGTATAGTTTACTTATTAAGAATTCTTATTGGTTATAATAAAGAAATATAATTTTTATTTTAAAAGTTTAATAACTAATTAATTTTTTATTTAAGAACTTAATGTTTTTTAATAAATTAAAACTTCCAAAAAACCAATCTCAACGCTCCTTAATGGTAACCAATATTAAAATAAATAACATTTAAATTGATTTTATATACTGAATGGCTATTACCCTCATCTATAACTTTTATTAAATTAATTTATTACTAAATAACTAGGCAATATCTAAATCAATTCTGTATAGAAACCCAAATATATATATATTATATAATAAATATATAATATAATATAGATTTATATATAGATATAATATACATAATATATAATATATATATATATATATATATATATATATAATATATAATATATTATATATATATTATATGTAATATATACGCTACCGAGCTAATACGTAGCATTAGCATCGACTCTGCAGGAGTCAAGGCTTTCATGGATTCTACTAAATCTTGGACGAAATAGAAACTTCTTATTGGTGGACAGGGTGGTCAAAATATTTCAGAAGGGAGGCAGAAGGATTTTAGGTGGGGACCTTAAATTAGCAATGGACTGCTGAAAGCGAACTAACACCAGCACTCCTCTCAAGCCAAGGACATCTTTCCCTTTCAGAAAAAGGCCAGAATTTGTTGAACTTGTCATAAAATATAATACACCTCCTCCCTAGTCTCTGCTGCTGTAGAAGCGAATATTTAGTATTGGTGGCGATATTTTGAGGGCAAAGAGGTCCAGCCTTAACTGCTTTTAATTTTTGAGCACCTAATCTTTTTGAAATTTAATATGGATCTCTTGTCCTTCTGAAGAAGTACATTGAGGAGGAAGAGGAAAATCTTAAGATTTTGTAAATATTCATTCAATTTTTTCATATCTATAATTATAAATAAATTTTTGTAAGGATATATACTAATTTAGTATTTAATATTAACACCTTTGTGAAGTCGCACATTATTAAGTGGAAGACGTGCGGAAGTGCGGACTTGCGATAGCGGAAGTTTGATGTCTGAATAGGTGCGGAGGAGCGCTAGCGGACTACGTTTTTTCGAGGTGCGGAGGTGCGCTAAGCGGACTACCCCTAAATGAGCGGGTGCCCACCTCTGATCAAATAATATATATATGTTTATATATATATATATATATATATATATATATATATATATATATATATATATATATATATATAGTCTCGGTGGCGCAGTGGGCTGAGTGGTGCGTTTGCACGCTTAGGGTCGTGAGTTCGAGTCCTCGTCAAACAGGATTTGTACTTTCGACTAGTCACCAGGACGGACACGAAAAATTGCCGTTTGTAGGAGATTTTCTGTAATTCATTACAGTTTACGGCATAGTGTATTAATACACTAATCTCAATACCCTCACCTCACTCATCCATAGCCAACACATACAACAGTACACAACGGTACAACCTTTATTACACATACAGACACCTACATTCCTATTAGCCTCACGCACAGTAGGTCTGTGAGTCCAGAGCCTAGCCATGCCCACCGATGGCTGGGATATCTTGACTTGGTTCAGACTGAGGTCTGGGGTTACTATCACCCTGATAACTGTGCACCTTTCCACTTTGTATGGGCCCCACTGGTAGGGGAAAAAAAAAAAAAAGTAACCTTTCCCCCGTATTGGTTTATGATAAAAAAAAAAAAAAAAAAAATATATATATATATATATATATATATATATATATATATATATATATATATATATATATATATATATATATATATATATATATTAGGGATGTGCCCGAATATTCGGTAATATTCGGTTATTCTTGCCTATTCGGCCAAACTGCCGAAATATTCCGGTTATTTTCGGCTTTTTTGCCGGACTATTCGGGGCGAATATTGAGGCTTTATAAAACAAAATTACGTTCAAACATAAGGGAAAGTTATTTCAATTTAAATTTGAAATTTTTAAGAAATTTTTTTTTCAAAAATAAATAAAAATAATAGCCAAATTTTGTAAGCCCAATATGGCAAAATCTTTGTCATTGTCAGATTCCTGTAAAGGGCCTTTGACATTTTTTCAATATTCTAAAAATAGAATTCATTTAGTGATACGGGAATAATGGACCAAACATGGTAGCTGGTATAAGGGAGAGTGGCTTGCTATCAATTTCATGTTTTATTCACAGGTTGCAACTATGCATACATTCACGATTCAATATTATGTCAGAAGTCTGTTTAAAGATATTTTATTTACCTGCAGAAGCATATCCTCTCATTTTCACCTTTCAGCAAACGGCAGCTGCAAAGCTTAAACTTTACAGATGCAGCTGAATGTCAAACATCATAAATTATTCAAGATTTTTGTTTCTACATGCTGAACAGAACTGATGATATGCTTAAAAGATTGTTTGAACAATAAGTTTCCCCTATCCATATACGCTTGCTGAATGCAATCAGAAATGTTGCTGATTGTTCGTGGCAAAATTATTTCATTTACTTGAGCCATTTGACAACACACTAAAACAAGCCCAATTAAACGTGAAGCTAAAAAGTCGCCCAAGTGAATCCTTTCCATTTTAAGCAATAAAATCTATTTTTAAATAAGCAATTAAAAGCAAAAGTTTCAGTGGAATAATTACACTTGTTGAAGACCTTAAGAAATCAGTAGAAAAAAAAGACTTTCTAAGTTTCTATGTGATAAATCTTTGTGTGTAGCTACTTTCTTTGATCTGCGATTCAAGCTAAATTTTTCAACATGAATCAGATGAATGCAGTAAAAAAATATGGTCATGAGGCATGGAAGACATATGCCATGAATTTAGCTCCTGATCTTCTGCTGACGATGATTTACGTAGTGGGGAAAGTGAAGCTGAAGGATCCATTTTCACTTCTTTAATGGATTATTGTTTTAAAGAAATTGTGGCACCAAAATCGTCATACAGAAAAGAAAGTGAGAGTGAAAAAAGAAAGTGCCATTCTTCTGACGATGTGATTATTGTACATAAAAGTAAAAGCCTACATACGGAATTACATCAAGAAATAAACAAATATATAAGTTTGCCCACTTTGACCAGTGAAGACAGTCCCATTTCCTTCAATTGGTGGAAAAACACTGGAAATAGTTTTATGAATTTGAAAAAAAACTAGCAATAAAATACCTTTCAGCTCCACCGTCATCAGTCGAAAAGTGAAGAATATTTAGAACAGAGGAAATATTTATGAAGGCACAAGAAATAGGTTATCCCTGAAATATGGAGAACTGCTAATGTTCTGTCATTTTAAACTTAGAGCTTATTCAAATGAAGTTATAGTTTAATATCTTTAACTACAAAACTTTTAAAATTATATATTTAATTATTTTTTATTGGTGAATGGTTTGCTATAGGTAAGAAATAGTTATTTAACTTTTTTGTTTTATTACTTTGTATATAACCACTGGTAAAACATGAAATTTCTTGGATGGGGTTTTGCAATTGATTATTGATGTGCTGATTCAAAAATGTAATCGGTTTTTGCATATCACATCGGCATTTGTGAGATATTGTGTGTATCACAATTTGAAAAATTTTATGATTTTTACCTTTTTCAAGAGGGTTTATCACAATTATTGGGATATATATATGATATATATATATATATATATATATATATTATATATATATATATATATATATATATATATATATATATATATATATATTATATATATATAATATATAATATATTATATATATATATATATATATATATATATATATATATATATATATATATATATATATATAGCTATATTTATATATGATATATGAAGGGAGAGAAACAATCGCAATGATATGATACATGTCCTTTGATAGATATATGTTAAACATATAATACAACTATGAATAAAGAGTAATATGGGACAACAATGAATGTAAAAGAAGGAATGGGTTTAGTTAATGTAAACATACCTAGCGATGATAAGTAACTTTCTCTTCGTAGACGATGCTATGTAACTGTGCATGAGCTTCTGAAAAATCCCTCATCAGCTCCAACAAATAAGTCGGCCCAATCATATTGATAATCCCACTTGTCCAGGTAACGTCCTTCCATGAACTTTAGATCTTGATGGAAGTGTTCACCCATGCTCATACACTAATGATCGCCTAGGTTATCCGGAATTTTCTTAGGTGAGAATGTAGTAGTTGCAACTTTATACCTCATTCTAACATCCATGAGAAATGAAAAATGTCCTAGCAGTTCTGTACAGATGTTAGTAAAATTATTAATAGTAAAAGTGTAAAGGTTCTACACCTAGGTTACTCAAATAAAAGTTTTAAATACGATATGAATGGGGAGTGGCTTGAGTTGTGACCAAGAAAAAGATTAGGTGTGATTATAAGCAGTAATTTGAAAGTAGCTAATCAATGTTTGGAAGCTAGAAATAAAAGCTAATAAGATGCTGGGCATAATAAATCGCAATGTTGTTTAAAAGAGCAAGGAAAGTAAATAAGTAAACTGTATAATAGCTATGTTAAGGCCAGTAATAGAGTATTGTTCACAAGTTTTGGGCCCCTTATTTAAAGAAGGACTTAGATATGCTAGAGAGAGTGCACGTAGCGCACAAGGATGATTTTTGGGTTTGAGGGTAAGAGCTATGAGGAGAGGCTGAAAGGGGATTTAGGAATGTTTTCTGTAGAAAGGCCAGTTTTCTCAGAGGGGACATGATACAAAGTCTACAAAATATTTACTCTATTGATAACAAATAGAGACCCGACAATAATTTTTCCATAAGCAAAAAAGCACCCTAGGGCTGGATATAATAAAAGAGCATGCCATCTTGATATAAGAAAGCCTGCATTCAGTAATAGGGTTGTTAAATTTTGGAAATAGTCCTTGCCAGAGGAGGTTGTTTGAGTGTGAACTCGATTGCAACATTTAGAAAGGGTTAGATTCCGTTTATGGATGGGTTGGGTATCATATAATAATGACGAAGCCCAAATTGGCGGGTTTTTAGTTATAGCAGGTTATTGTTAGATGGCATGTGTGACCATAACTTAGTTATTAATGCATGTGGATGGTTTGGGTATCATATTTTATATCATTAGTTTTGACTAAGCCAAAATTGGTGGATTTGTAGTTACAACACAATTGACAAGCCCTAGGGTGCTTTGTGGATTTGCGCATGAGCATGTTTGGGTAGTGGGTTGACTGGGGCAGTCTCGATAGGCCCATGTGGCTTTTTACTGTCTCTATATTCCTAATGTCCTAATGTCCTAATGTTCTTGGCCTTCCTGTTCCCCAGAAAATTCTGTGCTACATCTGAAAAAGAAATCCACGCTCTTGCCTCTAACTACAGTCATTGTGTAGCAAGGCAGCATCACGGAGGAGTTTCCGTATTTGTGGGCCATCAAATATCCCAGCTTTTTTCTTCTCGTCACTCAGACCAGGAAACGTTGAGCACATATAGCGGAAGCATTCACCATCATGGTCCAGAGCCTTCACAAATTGTTTCATCAAACCAAGTTTTATGTGTAGTGGAGGTAAGATGATGTTTTCTCTCTGTACAAGTGGTTTACGTACGATGTTCCTGTCACCTGGCGTCAAGGTTTCCCTCGGTGGCCATTCTCTTTTGGTCCAGTGATCCTTTGCCGCCCGGCTGACCCAATAGCACAGGAAGCAGGTACATTTGGTGAAACCTGCTTGCTGACTGAGCAAAATGTTTACCATTTTGAGGTCAACGCATATTTACCATCCATGTACCAGATATTGTAGCCTCTCCAAACTGTCTTGATTTTTGCATACTCCTCTCTCATCCGTACCGAGTACCCTACTGGAACCGAAGAATACCTGTTGCCGTTGTGTAACAACACACACTTTAAACTGCTCTTGGAAGTGTCAATAAACAGTCGCCACTCACCTGCATCGTATGCTGGGAGTCCCATAGCGAGTAGTAGGCCTGCAACTTCACTGCAATACACAAGGTTACCATCTGAATGGAAGAGCCTCCGCAGCTCCGCTTCTTTGTTACGATAAAATGTTACTCTTGTGAAATAGTCCAGTAGTCATTTTTCATGCAACCTCGAAGCCAATAGCTCAGGACAACTTCGGCAAATATAACTCTCATACAAGATCGTTCAGTTCACCCTGGGTGAGCAATGACGGACCATCCGACTGAATTTCAGATGGATGATAGACATCATCCAGGTCATGGGCATCCATACATGTAGACGTACTAAAGTTACCACATGCTTCCCGAATATCGACCGCAGTAAACTTGCTACTACTGTAGATATATGTGGAAGGTAACGTCTATACAGCCTACGTAGTGCGAACAGGAATTTTGTCATTCCTAGGGAAGATGCAAAAATAGGGATCCATGATTGCACGAAAACAGGATGTGAACAGCAAATCTCGAGAATATATTATGGAATCAGCAACGCTCCGAATTCTATATATCTGCTACAAAAGTCCATCCCAAGAAAAATTACACCTTTTTTTGTTGTTTAACCAGTGTAAGTTTTCTTTATTTTTCCTAAATGGATGACCGAACTTTGAAATAACTATTCGGCCGAATAGCGAAGTGATTATTCGGCCGAATATTCGGTATTCGGCTTTTTCACTATTCGGCACACTCCTCTAATATATATATATAATATATATATATATATATAATATATATATATATATTATTATATATATATATATATATATATATATATATATATATATATATATATATATATATGTCTTAATTTTACCTTTCGGCAGCAGAAAAATAAAAACTAAGTCCACTCGATATTTTATGGGAATTAACGATACATTGATATTGTAATATTAAATCGATTAGTTGTAAATCGATTATTTATATTAGATATGATAAAGTACAAAACCAGTGTTGCCAATTTGGTGCATTTTGCAATAGATCTAGTGCGTTTAATGCTACTTTAGTGCAAAATTTTACTGCTTTTATTGCTTATTTATAATTTATTGCTACTTTAGTGCAAAATTTTACTGCTTTTATTGCTTATTTATTATTTATTGCTTTTTTCATCAAATATTGGCATTTTTACTTTTTTTTTAATAAAATCTAGCGACTTGTGATATTTGGAGTTGGCAACACTGTTAACAAAACATCGGATCAGTACGGTTCAAACTTTGTATTCGTCGGTTATGTTAAGTGGAGTTGTCCGCGTAAGTTTAGAAATGAATGTTAGTGATTTGTTTCATATATGCCAAAACGATTGCAGTTTGCTAGGTTTTTTTAGCATTGTTTTATTTTGTACAACATCTAACAGTAGCAAAGGTATCAATGTACGTTGATTTTAGTCCAAAAAGAGTTGTAGACTGGTTTAACTTTTTCCGTGATATATATATATATATATATATATATATATATATATATATATATATATATATATATATATAATCTTTCGGCAGCTACTAAACAGTCTTCCAGTTAAAGTTAGAGCTAGTTTTACGGCACAGTGGATCAGTAAAGTTTAGGGCTACTTTTACGGGACAGTGAGTCAACGAGCCCCCTAAAATGGAGTATTAGTGATGGGACGATGATGAAATTTTGACAATGACGATTGTAGTAAATTTTGACGATGGCGAAGCCGATGACAAGTAGACAGGGGGGGTCAGAGGTAGGGTTGGGAAAAAAAACATTTTTTTCAAATGTTTTTTTCAGGAAAAAAACATTTTTTTCATGTTTTTTTCAGGAAAAAAACATTTTTTTTTATGTTTTTTTCGTTTTTTTCAGTTTTTTAGTTTTTTTCATTAAATGTATTTTTAAAAATATAAAGAGGCTAATATGATATTTCACTTGAGTATTTTCATTTTTCAAATATGAGGATATCTGAAATTAAAAAAAATATTCCAAATTTTGAATTTAATAAAATAGCAGAAAGCTACCTTTCTCTTATTTTATCAAATTGTTTTTGTTTACAATTTTAGTAGGGTTGTTAGCCTGCAGACTGCTGTTTGTAGGCTTCTACTTACTAATTTTACTATGTATTTTACATTTGTATCATATAATCATATTTATAATTTACTTTTAAATATTAATGTATATTATATTTATATAGAATGAGTCTGAATGACAAAACTCAAAAGTGACTTAAGGGATGCAAATGAAATAATAAAAATATTGAAATTAAAATTATACCCAAAGGATTGTAAATGAAGGAGGATGAGTGAATGACTAAATTAAATATTTGGCTTTGGAATATCAACTTTTGATTCACTAATCACTAGTCCCCATTCCCCGGTCACTACTGAGTACTGACTACTGTACAAGCTCATTATCACTGGCTCATCAGCGAGACAGCACATTTAATTTTGATATGACTGATAAGTCTGAAATCTCAGAGTCCATATGAAGATTGTGTGAGAATGACAGTAGTGAAGGAGCAGGGGCAGTAACAGGACTCTTAAGCTTAGCTGCCTTAGCATAATTATCTCTCAGTTGGCAAATTTTCAGAATTTCCTAGTTTTAAATTATGAGCAATAAATACTAGTTTTGCAACGTCTACACTACAAAAGTTACATTTCATGCGAGGGCCTTTGCTACCTTTTATTTCCTTAATTTTATTTCTAAATTCTGATTAAATAATTATGATAAAAATGTTACTGAAAGCAGAAACAGAGTAAGAAAACATTAATGAAGCCACAAACAAAATATTATGAATATAAAAATTCAGAAAATAAAATAAAAATATGGAAAACCCATAAAAATTTTGAACACAAACTCAGGCCTCAGGGTCTTCCACCTTGTAGGAAATTGGAACCAAAAAATGTCCAAATTACAGCATATTTGCTAAAACTTATAATAAAATTGTTCAAATCAATGTAAATTCCACAACTTAATTGAAAAAAAAACGAAAAAAACAAATTTTTACTTGTTTTTTTCAGGCTGTGTTTTTTCATAAAAAAAAAAAACGAGCTTGTTTTTTTCCTTTCCCAACCCTAGTCAGAGGGTTCAACCCCCGAAATTATTTAAGCGATCAAAACTTTTGATTCCTTAAGTCTCTTAATAATAATAAATAATAATAATAATAATAATAATAATAATAATAATAATAATAATAATAATAATAATAATAATAATAATAATAATAATAATAATAATAATAATAATAATAATAATAATAATAATAATAATAATAATAATAATAATAAATAATTAATAATAATAATAATAATAATAATAATAATAATAATAATAATAATAATAATAATAATAATAATAATAATAATAATAATGCCTCGTGGTGTAGGAGGTTAAC
>JABUQX010046526.1:0-2500 GCA_015478945.1 Trachelipus rathkii
CTGGGTGCGTTATACGGTCATAAATTGGGGGGGGAATAGAGGAGTCAAGCGCCTTGCGCCCTTGAATCTGCCTCCTTCCCCAAATTTGAGCAACATCCCCATTACATTACCCAATATTGTTTTTTAATGTATTGAAAATGAAGAGCAACTAAACTTTTTTATAAACGTTGAAAATAAAAAAAATAGATTATATAATTGTTTTATCAAATGTTGCTTCTGTGCATAGAGATGTCTATAAGTTGTTTTAAAGTTAGTAAACATGAGTAAAGACGTGGAAGGGGTGAAATTAAATTTATTTTTTTTCCACAGGGGTGACCTAACCTAACCTAACTTCTAACCTAACCTAACCTAACCCTGGCTGAATTTTTTCTTAGTAACCTGACCTGACCTGACCTAACCTGACCTGACCTGATACAGGCCTAATAACCTAACCCTAGCCTAACCTAATTTCACCCCTGGAACATGGGGACAAAAAAAAATTCATTATATCACTCCCATTTGTCCTCTCTCTCTCTTTCCTCACTCCTTTCGTCTTTACGGTACATATATGTATACAGGGTATATGTATGTATGTATGTATGTAATATTCTTTCTTTCACTCATGGGTTATCACCAGGACTAAAAATAAAATAGTCTGAAAGTTTAACCCTGAGTTTATTCAAAATGCCTAAAAATATTTTTTAAAAAATAAAACATAATTTAGTTCTTTGTTTCACTTTTCATTATATATATATATATATATATATATATATATATATATATATATATATATATATATATATATATATATATATATATATATATATATATATATATATATATATATATAATTAAGTTTTTTTACTATTTAAACCCCCACATCTATCTATCAATTATTTTATTAAACTACCGATTTTTATAACAATTACATATTTGGAATCAACGTATAAAGCTTATTACCATAGTGTAAAAAAAAATACAGACTATATGTAAAGTCGTTTTATGATTTAAAACTAACGAACACCCTAGAGTAGACCACATAGATATCAGGAGTCGGGGTTTCTCGGCTCGAGCCCCCTAATGAATATATGTTTCCTTGAACTTCAATTTTTAGGGGCTCGAGCCGATGGTTGGGAAGGCAGAGTCCCAAATAAATCCACCAAAGAACCGAGAGATCCCGACTCTGATATCTGTACGGTCTGCTCACAAGTCTTGATGATTTTAAATCATAAAAAAAATTAATATAAAATATATATATATATATATATATATATATATATATATATATATATATATATATATATATATATATATATATATATATATATATATATAAATATATATATATATATATATTACTATATTAATATTTTATACTTTGAAATTAATGTTAAAAAAATATACAAATTAAGAAAGTAAGGAATATATCAATTAGATTTAACTGAAAAAAGAACCTATAATTATTTAAACCTTAAATTGTGAAGTATCTTTTAAAATTAAATTGGCATGAAATAAATTTTTTTTTTTCCTTCATTTTCCTTCTCCACACAAATTCACATGAATGCGATTTCAACATAGTTTTTCCTAGTTCCACACCGTGTTTTGTTTTTTCATTTTTAAAAAAAGGAAAAATCATTCTTTGTTTTGTGTAACAAAACAAATTTAAGATTATTTAAAATTTTTTGAAAAAATTCACTCCATCAATTTCCATTACTATATGTTTATCAAACCAACTCAATTATACTCAATGATCATTGTTATTTCTCCTAATTTTTCTATAACCTTCGTCAATGAGCATGGCAGAAAAAAATAAAAATGTTTCCAAATCGAAATCATAGAGCCCAAAATGTTAAAAAAAACTTTTTTTTAATATTTAAAATAATGTAAAATATATAAGGAATACCAACATTTCATATACAAATTTTTTTTCGTTCCAGTATATTCCTTAAGGACCTACATGGGATATATATATATATATATATATATATCATATCATGATTACGTGTGTGTGTGTGGTGTATGTATATATATATATATATATGTATATATATATATATGTATGTGTATGTGTGAGTTTGTGTGTATGCATAAATGTATTGACATAACTGCATAAATGTTGTTAATTTGATGCTAGGCCCCATTAAGCAAATAAAACGGATATTTGCTTTTCCTCTTTTTTATCTTTTGCGTTGGAAGATTTTTATTTTTTATTTATTTATTCTTCTTTTGTAAAATGGTGAAATCTTTTCTCCTTTCTTTGATAAAAAATTTCTTTAAAATTTCTTGAATAAAAATGTGATCCTCAAAAAGAAGCAAGTCGAGAGGCTTTTGCATAACGAGTGAAAACGGCGTCACTTTTAAAGAACAAGACGTTTTTAATTTAAATAAATTTTTCAAATAGTGAATAATAGCGGTTTTTTATCTGTATTGTTTCCTTTATCATGCGTCCTACATTTGATTTTCCACTATGAAAAATTTCTTCAATTTTTATTAAAGATACATATTATTACAATGTTTGTGA
>JABUQX010046526.1:22500-25000 GCA_015478945.1 Trachelipus rathkii
GTGAGGCACCACGATAACGCGCCATCTCACACTGCGCTCTCAATTATAGAATTTCTGGCGTAGAAAAACACTCAAGCACTTCCACATCCTCCATACAGTCCAGATTTAGCTCTGTGCGATTTCTACCTCTTCCCTAACTTGAAAATGAAGTTGAAGGGTCATCATTTTGGGACGATGTAAAACATAAAAAATACTGTAACAAGTGAACTAAACACTTTTCAGAAAAATACGACATCAGTTCACTTACTTTTGGGACATAACAAATATATATATATATATATATATATATATATATATATATATATATATATATATTATATATATATATATATATATATATATATATATAATTATAATCATAAATATAAAAAAATCTTTATTTTAAATACAAAATAAATATATATATAGTATACATGTACAATATTTATATATATATATATTATATATATATATATATATATATATATATATATATAATTTTTCAAACATATGGAACAGTCTTTTGATAACGTTAAAATGAATTCTGGATCAGAAGAAAGCAATTGTAATTTATTGCACTGTCACCAATTTTGTCATCCATGGATTAGGATAAACGGGGTTTAATTACTAACTTGTCAGTGCTACTAAAAAATTTTGTAAGTATTCTTCGGCTAATCAGGGGTTCTCAACTTTTCATATGTATCCCAAGAAATATATTATCAAACAATCTTTTCGTACCCATTTAACATGACATTGTAGAATGATAAAATAAAACTAATTAAATATGCAATGGCACTGCAATGGATATTAAACAGCTTAAATTGTAATAATTGCATTCCACAGCTAAATATTAATATCACAAGCAACAAGCAAAGTACAATGATAATAAACTTGAAAGAGTTAAACTTTGATTACTTTATTACTAACCCGCATTAAACTTTAGTTTGATGGGTGTGCTTATTTTGTGCAAACTAGTTTTTGAATTCTAGGAGCAGTACTAGAAGGACATACTAGAAGATTATGATCCAAATTGCGTCGTGTTGGATGTTTAGTTTTTGTGCTCAATAGCGTTGGAAATTCTTGATCACACAAATAAGTACTTGGGAACATCAGCAAAGAGTTCAGAGAAACATCAGCTACATGGTAAACGTTACTCATTTTACACGATAATTTAGTTTTGGAAAGTATTTCAAATTATCTTTTGCAGCCGAGTCGTTCACTAACTTATGGAATTCTTCTTGTATGTTATGTGAGAATAGATGTATATTAACAATGACGGGTTGCTAATCAATTTTGATTGCAGCTTACTCAGTTCGAGGAAGTAAAACTCAATTCCGTCCGTAGAGGAGCCAGTTGTGTTTTCACAAGATGAACAACTTTGGTTTTCCACAGTCTTTGCTTTTATCAACTGCCTCACCAAAGTATTCAAATATGATAAGATATATATCTTTTATTTTCCTTTCACAAAGTTACAAACAACTTCATGGTGAATGACCTTAGTTTTTCAATACAATCAATCGCTGTAATAAAACTAGGCTAGCCGTACGAATATATAATTAATGTATGCCATCTTCTGAAGCCACTGACTGTCCGAAAATAGTTTGATGAACGCAAGCGACTATGTCTTGTTGTCACGTTTGTAGAATTCCGAATGATCCTCTATTACTGATTCCACTCTTGATGCCATGTTTTCCCGCGACGACCAGCAAACCTAGGTGTCAAAGAGTAAAATTTTTTAGTTTCATTACTCATGTTATAGTAGGTGGGACATTTTGGTATTATGCCACATGACTCTGGGGTATATATACTAGGTTTTTTTTACAGGTTACCTTCACTCACGGACAGAGCCATTTTCAAGGAGCAGGTAGAATTAAAAAAGAACGGAAACCCACCCAAGCCCAAAGTTAGCGCAAATCTCTCAGGTGAGCGCAGTCGAAGGCTATAATGGGAAGAAGATTAAATACAATAGGAAAAACAGATGGTGGCATGGAGTTTCACAGAATATCTAACAAGTTAATTAAGCTTTCGATACTTCAAGTTGACACCACACAAGACTTCCCATCCCCATAGTCCCAAAGGTCAGAAAGAAAGTTGTTATTTTAAAATATAACTTTAATTTAATAAGGTTGAAGAAATATTGAAGATGCTTTCGGCTGCTCACAAATTGGTAGATATTGGATACAGCGAATGATGTGATGCGTGAGGAGTTTCGCCCTCATTCCACTCCTGAAAGAGCATTGAACGAGGTGAAAACTTACCCTTTCCCCTACGTTTTTGCTTCTTTTCGGAATTAAAACAAAAGATAGTTTTTGTCATAAAAGTTTTAAAATTTTATGTTTATCTAAAACATTATTATAAATTCTTGAAATCCATATTCGCATATGGGAAAGTTCAAAATTCAAAAGAAGTTAAAATTTTAACTACACATTATTGATTAGCTGCAAACCCAATTATTAGACATCGCTTTATAAATTTTTTAAGAAGTTGTGGTTGTCATGCCTATAAAATTACTGGTATCGAT
>JABUQX010046527.1:2500-15395 GCA_015478945.1 Trachelipus rathkii
AATGAAAAATTGCGATAATATTTTTCCTGTTCAGGCGAAGTGAATGAAATTTTCAGGGCATATGTAGTCGGGAGAAATGCACATTTTTTACTTAGATAATTTTTTGTATATGTATTAGTTTTGGATTTGTTCTTTAACAAAATTTTCCAAATAAAAATTTTTTTGAAATTTTAAAAATATTTCTTTGTATACAAAACCATTATCTAAGTAAAAAAGATGCATCTCGCCCCCGACATACAAGCCCTGAAAATTTGATGTTGATCGTATAAGTAGAAAAAAAAATATCTCAATATCTTCCAGCTTTTTCAATACGTTTGAATTTTCGGAAAAGTGAAAAATTGATATATTATTTTCTACTCATCCGATCAACATCAAATTTTTAATGCTTATATAAACGGGCGAGATTCATCTTTTTTACTTAGATAATTTTTTTGTATACTCAAAAGAAAATTTTTTAAAAATTTCCAATTCTTTTTTTTTTTTTTTTTTTTTTTTTTGTTCCAAGAACAATCCAAAGCTAGCAATACAAAAGAAATTAATTTAAGTAAAAAAGTGCAACTTTTTCGAATTATAATGCCTTGAAATTTTTTATACATTTCCAGAACACGAAAAAAATTATCGCGATTTTTGTCATTTTAAAATAAAAAAAAGGGGTTTTGAAATTGGACAACGCTGAGCACAAAACTCAAAAAATCGAAAAAGTACTTCGTGACTTTTGTAGATAATGGACCCATCTATGCATATTTCAAGTTTGAAGTCATTTCGAAAAAAAAATTCTGGGAGTTGAATCACGAAAAAATGTCAAAAACATGGGTTTGAAAAATTGAAAATCCTGAAAGAATGACTACAGACACAGAAAAACACCAAAAAACGTTTTAGAGGGCAAAAAATCTACAGTTTGGTGTTTATAGGTTCAAAATCGGCTGATAATTCCGAATTTTATGTCCATTTTTAGGGGGGTGAAAATTGGGCGTAGCACGAGCCCAATATTGACCATGGTCCCTTATTAACATATTCTTTATAAATTATTAGTTTTTCCAATGTTTCAGGAATAACTCTATTTCTCCTATGGCGTTCTGATTAGCCAAAAATAAATAGAAATATGCATCTTGATTGGCTCTTACAGCACTCCTGTGGTTGGCTCCTAAATGGTGATGGAATTTTATTCTAAGTTTTCGTTTTTTTTTTTTATTATTTTTGATGATTTTTTTGACATCCTGTAGAAACAAGAAATAGACTCGGATTCGAATCAGGATTCAGAATCGAGCTCCGAATCAGTATGTGTAAAAATGTTCGAATCCGAATCCGAATCCAGCACCTTGGATTAGAATCCGAATCCGAATCCGTGTGTGTGGAAAGGCTCGAATCCGAATCCGAATCCGGATTCGCCCATCACTGATATTTTTCAACATGCGTATGATTAATAGGGAAGTTCTGTGACCGGTGGTAGACTTCTGAATGAAATCCGAAGTATGTATGTTGATAGTGTAACGTGTGTGGAGTGGAGAGTCAATGGTTTAATATTAATAGTGGAGTGAGACAGGAATATGTTATGTCTCCTTGGCTATTTAATTTGTATACTGATGGGGTGATAAAAGAATTAAAGGTAGGGGAGGCGATTAGACTGAAGAAAGAGGAAAGTGCCCTGACATGCTTATTGTACGGAGATGATTTGGTTTTGTGTGGTGAATCTGAAGAAAGTTTGGGAAGATTGGTAAAGGGGTTTGACAAGGTGTGTAAAAGGAGGGGTTTGAAAGTTAATGTAGATAAAAGTAAGGTTATGGTGGTGGGTCAGGAGAGTCTGGAGTGTGAAATAATATTGGATAGTAAGCAACTGGAACAAGTATCAGAGTTTAAATATTTAGGATATATGTTGTATGAAAAGGGAGCGGATGATGCAGAATGTAGTAGGTAAGCTGTGAGTGGTGGGAAGGTGACCGATGCAATTAAATATTTCATAAGTGCAAGGGGACTAACTTTTCAGTGCGCTATGGTTCTGCATGAGAGTATGTTGTTATTGTTGTTTATTTTATAGTACCGAAACTATGGTGTGAAATAAGAGATAAAGATATAGATAAAAATAAATAAAGATAAGATAAAGTTTGCTCAGATGGATAATCTTGGGGGGGGGGGGGTATTAGGTTTGGAGAAGAATTGATAAGATGAGAAATGAGCGCATTAGGCAACTGTTTGGTGTGAAGAAAGGCGTAAATGAGGAAATAAACGAGATTACATTGATATGGTTTCGTCATATGGAAAGGATAGATGATAGTAGGTTGTTTAAATGGGTGTATAGAGATGAGCGTGTTGGAAATAGACTGGATAGAATACCAAAGGAAAAGAGGATTGAGGCAGTAAAAAAGTGTCTGTAGGGAAGGAATGTAAATTTAACAGAAGCGAGAGGATGGGTAAATAATTCAGTTCAGTTTAACATTCATACGATATAATCTACTACCATTATTAATGCAAAAAATATAACATTCATTCAAAATGACTGCCTTTTCCCTTAACACAAGTCTAAAAGTCCGTTGGGCAAATGATCTATTGCAGGCACCGCACCACACCGGTTAGAGCTCGCTTTAATTAAAGACCAATAATTGGTATCGTTTGAAGGGCAAGATCCAATGTTGGGCTCGGGCTGAGCCCCATTTTCAGCCCACCCGATAAAAATTTCTGGATACGCCGATTTGACTATATAAACACCAAAATGTAGCTTTTTTTTGCCCTCTAAAACGTTGTTTTCCGGTGTTTTTCTGTGTCTGTAGTCATTCTTTCAGAATTTTCAATTTTTTCAAAACCCATGTTTTTGAAATTCTTAGCATCAACTACCAGAATTTTTTCGAAATGACTTCAAACTTGAAATATGCATAGATAGGTCCATTACCTACAATAGTACAGAAGTACATTTTCGATTTTTTTAGTTTTGTGCTCAGCGTTGTCCAATTTCCAAACCCACTTTTTTTTGGATTTTGAAATGAAAAATTGCGATATTTTTTTTTATTCTTGTCCGATCAACATCAAATTTTCAGGGCTTGTATAGTCGGGCGAGATGCATCTTTTTTACTTAGATAATTTTTTTGTATACTCAATAGAAAATTTTTAAAAAAATTTCAAAATTTTTTTTTTGAAAGTTTGTTCCAAGAACAAATCCAAACCTAATGCATATACAAAGAAATTATCTAAGTAAAAAATGTGCATCTCCCCCGACTACATATGCCCTGAAAATTTGATGTTGATCGGACAAGAATAAAAAAAAATATCGCAATTTTTCATTTCAAAAACCAAAATTGGACAACTCTGAGCACAAAACTCAAAAAATCGAAAATGTACTTCTATACTATTGTAGGTAATGGACTTTATTTATAGCGCATATTTCAACGTTGAAGTCATTTTCGAAAAAAAATTTGCGTAGTGATGCTCAAGAATCGTCAAAAACAAGAGTTTGTGAAAAAATTAAAATTCTGAAAGAATGACTACAGACAGAAAAACACTGGAAAACAACGTTTTAGAGGGCAAAAAAAACTACAATTTGTGTTTATATAGTCAAAATCGGCTGAAAATTCCGAATTTTATGTCCATTTTTAGGGGGCTGAAAATGGGGCTCAGTCCGAGCCCAACATTGGATCTTGCCCTGAAAAGACCATACGATTTAAAACTGCCAACAATATATAGCCCAAAGTACTGTTAAGATCGGGGCTGCAAGACTATCAAAACCGTCAGAAAAAGGCAAAAACATGTTCCCTGAGCCAAATTTAAGTAAAAACGCTTTCTTTTATGCTGACGCCATTGAATCCGTGAAAGGCTCATTGGTACATTTTGGAAGAGAGTCTGTCATAGTGTTTTACTATTATCTTTCCAAACGGTCTTGCTGGTTACACGCGGGCGAGCGTTTCACAAAAAATGGATGTCTGTGATCCCATGTAACTCACTCCCCACCAAGCCATCCAAAGAACCGGATGATGACATTTTGGATAGCGTAGATGCGAGTTCTGTGCTTCCTTAAGATAAACGTAGCATTTACCAACTATCTTTTTTTTTTTCAAACATTCTTCATCGATGAGGCATTTTTTCGGCTCAGTAAAGGAAGGAAAAAAAAAAAAAAAAAAAATTTTTTCGGTGGGGCTCACGCTCGTTCTTAGCAGCAGAACGGTACCGTGCCCTAATCGGTTTAGAGCGACAGTCGCCATGGCAAGCGACCCGGCGTTCGATCCCTAGTCCGGATCCTAGGTAGGAAATTACCTAGAAAATTCCCCTCCTCCTAGAATAGGCTATGCCCGTGCAGGTATGCAAATTAAAAAAAAAAAAAAAAAAAAAAAAAAAAGTTTAGACTTTTCTCTCACAACCTGTACTTTAAAGGCGCATATCCATGAGTAAATGTCCAGTGCTGTCATTTGTAGCCCTTTACACTGTACTGTATTGTTGCTCTGATAATTCCCGACACGGAATTTTTAGGCAATCTTCATTTCACGTGACACAATGTTTTGCTTACGATTTGTACATTTACAGCTTTGACAACCTGCGGCTTTCCACATCACCAGTGTCCTTTATAATATATATATATATATATATAATATATATATATATATATATATATATATATATATTATATATATTATATAATATATATTATATATATATAATATATATATATATTATATATATATATATATATATATATATTATATATATATTATATATATGATATATATATATATATATATATATATATATAATATATATATATATATATATATATATACTATATATATGGGTAATTATTTTCCACATAAGTGACTCCTAAACAGATTTTTATAAAAATCACAGCATAGACTCTAAAAAAGTAGTAATGAAGAATAAAAAAAAAATTATTTGTAGGTCTCTTTAGCGAAAAAAAGTTACAAACTCTCAAAGTTTAGAATATTCCCATAGGTTTTCTTATACTAGCAACTGTGCGAATTTCCGTTTGTATCGCAAATTTACGATTTAGTGAATTAGAAATACGTGCAGGGAAGTAGACTATTAACCCCACAGAAACCATAGTGCTAAAAGCGGATATAGTAAAAAAATATATAAATTGCAAACAGAAATCTATTCCGTAATAATTATATATCCAAAAATTAAAGCATATTTTTATCAGTTTAATAATTTTTAACGGTTTTTGGAATATATTATATATTATTATATATATATATATATATATATATAATATGATATATATATACTATATATATATATATATATATATATATATAATATATTATATAATATATATATACTATTATATATTATATATTATATAACGGCTTTATAGGGGCTTCGAGCCGACGGGGAACACAGATGGGAAGGTTTTCCATACCCCGTGGGGGAGGGGCGGAGGAACCCCCGCGACACCCAAATACTAAAGAGCGGGGTTCCGGAGCACCCTCCCCACGGGGTATGGAAAACGTCCCCCATCTGTTCCCCGTCGACAAAGTTTTAAAAAAAAAAACATTTTTTTAAACTATATGGGTACCCCAAGGGATGACCGCCCCGATAGCAGAGTTCGGGTCTCTCGCTTCCGCCTGGAACGACAGGGTAGAACTATTTCCCCCCCCTCCGGGAGGGTCTCCGGGAACCCCGCTTCTTTAATACCAAGGTGTCGCGGGGGTTCCTCCGCCCCTCCTACGGGGTATGGAAAACGTCCCCCCATCTGTTCCCCGTCGCTCGCAGCCCCCCTATAGAAGGCAGTAATATATAGTATATAATATATATTAATATATATATATATATATATATATATATATATATAATATATATATATAGTATATCATTAATATATATTATATAACGAGCACTAATGGGTTGATATATATATAATATTATATATATATAATATATATATATATATATATATATATATATATATATATATATATATAATATATATATATATATATATAGATATATATATATATATATTGAATAACTAAAGGTCATGACGTCAACACGCGGAGACTTTACGTCTCGGAATTACGTCACTCGAAGATTGGAGACAAATTTCTTTACCTGACGGTTACCGGCCGCCTATATAGAGAAATGCCAATATATATATATATTAATATATAATATTATATATATAATATATAATATATATATAATATATATATATATATCATATTATATATATGATATATAGTATATATTATATATATATATTAGGGCATTGTACGATACAGAAAAAGAGGCCGATTACCGATACCGCATACCGATACTCTATTTTTTTAGGAGCCGATAACCGATAACGATACTTTAATTAATATAATATAAATTAATAATAATATGATAGAACATTTGTGCACTGCTAGGCAACTCAAGATTGGATTCCCTGTACAAACAATACTTAAGTCATTATATTTCATATTTGGTTGTGCCCAAAGTATATTTATTTTTATATAAAATTAAAAATAGTACCTTTAAGGAATAATAATTGCAATATATCATTTAATAACTTTTTTATGTTTGTATTTTTGTGATTTTATTTAAAAAAAATATTCCATTTCCATTTTCAAGTAAGTATTAACAAAGTTAGCTACTAGCTTCTATGTTTTAACATGATTACAATATACAAAGAAGATTCTTTTAACTAGCTACATATAAAGAATAAAAAATAATGAAAAGAAGAGAACCTCAATTAATCAAGCCGAAAAAGTTAAAATAAAAAAAAAAAACCCCCCCGGGCTTATTTTTTTTAACTCAAACATTACATAATAAAATACTCCTTTTAAGGTAGATATCATTCAATACTCAAATTCAAAATTTCACAAATTGTGATGCAAAAACATTAAGCTATTCACTAGTAGTCGGCGGAGAGACTGTTCCTTTTGGGTTTGCTTTTACATTGCCTACCTACACTATTAAATACGCTCTCTCGTCGACTGATGAAGGGAGTTGCTGATATTGTTTGCCTGCAAGCACTGATAATAATGGAAAACTTGGCCCATTTATCATGGCCCCGCATGAAAGGATCTCTTCTGTAGGCAGCATCTCGATGTTTTCGTAGAGCCTCATCTCCTCTTTCATAGACTGCAAATTGACATTATCTTGCCCTCCTGATGACTGTCTCTTTCAGTTTTTACGATGAGCGTTCCTGGTGTGATTCCTATTGAAGTGAATGAGATGTCAATGCAATTTCGGACATGAACGTATCAAAGTCTAACATATTCCAAATCGCTCATTCTTCAGTAGGTTTATTTTGCTGAAAATCCACCATCGTCACTATCAGTGCTGTTGCCAGGGGTTGCAGATAAGGCGGCTTCCACTTCTCTGTCTCCTTTTTTTTTTTTTTTTTTTTGTCAAGCAAGCAAGCTCCTCGGTTTTGCTTTTTTAATTCTTTTTAGAAGTGGTTCACCGTCGGCGATGCCATTCTTGTGGGGTTTCAGCTAGCTTAAGAATTCCTTATTAGAACCTTTTATTTATTTATTTTTTTACTGTTGGTACGACCACTCACGGGCAAAGAGAAAAAATATGATAAAATAAAATTCCTCGTAACGCACACAAATTTCTAGTGTTATCGCAGCGCAGGCTTAAAGTGAGGAAATTAAATGAGTAGGAAACACAGATAATGGAAGAGAATTCCACAGAACAGAGGTGGCAGCGAAAGAAAGAAGCACCGCAGCGAACCAGTCTGAGTTTCTAACATCAACACAAAAACTCATGTGCCGAGAACAAGGCACCCCTTGTGCTACGAGGGCGTCGTAAAGGTGGTGGTACGCGAGTGGATAGTTCCCTCGAGCACCTGCCTCTACAGTACCTATAGAAAAGGGATAAAACACCAACATTCGCCGCGCAAATATAAAGGGTCACAGCTGAACTAGAAAGTACAGGACAGTTATAAGTCTTTCGCCTTTGACTCGACCCTATCCCAAAAGCCGATGAAACCAGAGCCTCCGCCCCCCCCACAGATATGAGAGCAGTTACTCCATACAAGGGCGGATGAAGACCTTTTGTAAGGTGGAGTAACTGAGAAGGGAAAAAAAAGTTTCGCACTCTAAACAGAACTCCAGTGTTCTTTGAGGCCACCCTAGCAACCACTGTGATTTGAGGTTTTCAAAACATTTTTTCGTTTATGTTAAGGTTCAAAGGATGTTTATATTGTCAACAGAGAGACGAGAGGACCGTCGAAAGAGATAGAAGAGTTAAGTGTCTTAGAGAGAGAGAGATTTGTAGAAGTTGCGTTTTTAAAGAATTAAATTTCACAAGCTTGCGACGACCCAACCCCCAACCCTGAAATTTCTATCCAGATCAGCGAGAAATAGGAATCGGAAAGCATTAAGACGAAAGGCAATTCTAGAAGTTAAAGAGGCGAGCAGAATTGATATGAGTGTAAGAATGAAGAGCGGTAAAGTCATCGACATATGAGTGGCTAGAGTTAGATGTGCAGGTTGAGAAGATCATTGAATGAAAAGCAGAATAAAGTAGGAGATAAAAACAGAACCCGAGGAACACCACTATTGACAGAAAAGGAAAGAAGTCGCCCATCAACAACATCCGATACTGAGCGATGGTGAAAGAAAGCAGACATAAGTAAGCAAAAGAAGAAGAGCAAACCCAAAGGAGGGGAGCTTGGAGAGCAGTGACGCGTGCCATACCCCAGTTCAAATGCTTTGGATATGTCAAGCGCCACCACACAAGGCTCCCCATAGTCTTCCTAAGGGCGTGAAAACCATAAATCTGTTTAATAGGAAGTTTATCGCCAGTAGATCTCGAGCACCGAAAACCGTACTGGTAATCAGAAAGAAAGGAAAGAGATTCCAGATGATATAAGAAGTGAGAGTTGAGAAGTTTTTCAAAGATCTTAGAAAAATACAAGTTGAGAGCTATAGGGCCGATAGTTAGAAGGATCAGAGCTTCCTCATTTCGGAATAGGTTGGACATATGGCGCTTCAACACTGAGGGGAAAGTGCTAGTATTGAGGGATAGAGAATATAGTTGAACGAAGGTGGGGTCAGCACGAAGCCACACTTCTCAAAACTCTTGAGAGGAATTGCTATCCGGGCGCCACCCCCTTCCTAAACGTTCATAGATTGCAGGAGCTCATGCACCCGATGAAATCACAGGCAAAGGCATAGACACCTGAGAGGAGAAGGAGGAGGAAGACGAATGCCAGAATCGTCCAGGGTTGAATTAGACGAAAATAGGAGGCCAAAGAGATGATTGCCTTTTCAGTTGGAGTATTAACAAAAGAATCATCAGAGCGAATAAGAGAGGAAAGATGATTACAGAAGTGTCTTAGAGTTGTTTTTGGCAAGAGGCCACCAGAAGATTTGTCAGTAGGAGAACCAAGGAGGTCAGCGCATTTTCGTTTAATGAAAGTCCGCCTTTGCTCGTCGAAGAGTATCCCTATGCAACCGATTCTAGCTGAATGAAATTGGCAAGAGTGATAGGAGAACGAGAATTTTCCACACCCGATAAGCATTTCTCTAGTCTTGAATGGCCAGGAACAAGCACGATCGAACCATGGATTTGAGTAGAAAAAGATTTAGTCCAAGAAGAAGAACCTGCTCATCCCATTAACCAATTACAGTTCCCACTTTATCTGCAGAATCTGAAGCGTCTTATCTTAAGAGTCAAAGCATTCACTTCAATTATAGTTAGCGTAGAAGTAACGCAATGCCCCCCAATCTGCCCGATCAAAGCGTCCAGAAAAACCGCATAGCGGCAGGATGGAGATGTTGGAGAGAAACTATTAAAATTAAGTGATATAAGGTTGTGGTCAGATTTACCGAGATAGGAGCGAAGGTGGTGTATTTATAGAGAGAGAAGGACTAGTGGTGAAACATAGGTCAAGTGTGCTCAAGAATCGGTTGGGACGATCCGGAATTGTGTAGGTTATTTAATCAGTTGCTCCAGATCGTTAAGATACTGAATGATTCGGCTCCCTCCCAACTAAATCAGTACGCGAGGAATCCAACAATTCAGTTTTGTGTACATTGAAATCCCTTTAATAGAGAGGACTTCAGTATTTGGATGAGAAGATATAAACAGGTATCGTGAGAAGTAGTAAGGTAATCAAAAAAAGGCACGTTTGAAAATCTGTTCTGTTAGGCGAACAGTAGCAGAAGCACAAGATAATGATAGTAGTAGAGAGAAAGATTTTAAGCCACAGAACATCAAAGTTAGGAGATTCGAGATTGTCGAGACGTGTTACAGGAGTGTTATATTTACATAGGCCACATACTCCACCCTTCAAACGGAATTTATAAATAAGTTATAGTTGGATATATTAACGAGTTGAAGGCAATGATTCTTAGCCATCTAGGTCTCAGACAAGAGCATAATAAATTAGGTTTAGAGTTGGAGAGGTAGTATTCCATGGATGCAAAGTTAGAGTGCAAGCCATTATGTTTGTAAAGTCAAAAGAAAGCCACGCCTTTGCAAATCTGCTATCATAAACGCACACGCACACGCACACGCACAACGCACACGCACACGCACACGCACACGCAAACACAAAAAAAAAAAAAAAAAAACAAAAAAAAATTGAAACGAAAACCAATAGACAAAAACCAAAGGAGAAATGAGGAAAAATTATTCGGACGCTAAACCTAAATTTAAAACGATAAAACCCTATTTACAGCAAATATCTAAAATATGAATAATCCAGAAAGTTTAAAAACACTCACACACGCTCTCACGAAATTGCGTACAAAAAAAAAATACTATTGATCAACTTAAAAAAGTAGATAAATCTGTTTAAATTTGATAATAATGGCTGTCCAAATAGGTAAATTTTACGCTAAAGACCAAGTTGGAGAAACGCTAAAAATCTAAGTTAAAAAGGAAATCGAGGAAAAAAAAACATAACTTTGGTACTAGCCTACTATATCGAGTAGAATTTTAAGTGAATCTTAAATGTTTCTCATTAATTTTTTTTTCCCGCCAAAAAGTAAGAAGTATCGGCTAAATATATCGGCCATTTTAACCGATACCCAAAGAATACCATAAAAAATGGCCGATACTACCGATACCGATACCGATACTATCGGTACATCCCTAATATATATATATATATAGTTTAAATAAAACGTAACTAAATATATACATAATGGAAAAAAATTAACCACAAAACCCTCAAAAATTATTAAAAATTATTATCCAAAACCGTTAAAAATTATTAAACTGATAAAATATGCTTAAATTTTTGGATATATAATTATTACGGAATAGATTTCTGTTGCATTTATATTTTTTTTACTATTTCGCTTTTTACACTATGGTTTCTGTGGGTTATAGTCTTACCTTGCCTCGCGCATTCTAAATTCACTAAAATCGTAAATTGCGATAAAACGAAATTTCGCACAGTTCTAGTATAAGAAAACCTTATGGGAATATTCTAAACTTTGAGAGTTTGTAACTTTTTTTCCTAAAGAGACCGACAAATAATTTTTTTTATTCTTCATTACTATTTTTTTAGAGTCTATGCTGTGATTTTTATAAAAATCTGTTTAGAGGCACTATATTGGAAATAATTACCATAATATATACTATATATATATTATATATATAGATATAATATATATATAATATATATATATATATATATATATATATATATATATATATATATATATATATATATATATATAATATTATATATATATAATAAAAATAAATATATATATATATATATATATATATATATTATATATATATATATATATAGAACAGTATTTATAATATATATATATATATAATAATATTCAAATATTTATACATAGATATTGGCTATTTCTAGTTAATTAAGTTTATAAATTATATTTTCTTATAAATATTATATATATTATATATATATATATATAATATATATATATATATATATATATATATATATATGTCAGGATACGCAACCATACGGCTAACTCTAGTCTTGAAAATGGTACTCTTTTTCTATACCACACTTATGTAACGCTATAACAGCAACACGGTTTTGTTTATCGCCCCACTCCATAGTTACTTAATATACAACCGACAAAAACAGTGTCTAAGCTTAAAGTGTGAAGGTTACATATTGACACCATAAGTTATCGTCTTAATTTCAAAGCGGACTATAGCAACGTCATTTTTACTTGGGAGTATTTGACACACACCACACACACACACACACACACACACACACACCATATATATATATATATATATATATATATATATATATATATATATATATATATATATATATATATATATATATATATATATATATATATATATATAATAGATATATATTATATATATATATATATATATATATATATAATTATATACATTAATTAACGAAGTTGGATCCTTTTGCAATTCCTATGCATAAAGCAATTGCAGAATAAAGGCTTTTAAGTGGAAAAGGTGGATAAATGAAAGAAAAACAAATATCACATATAAGACGTAGGTCAGCAGAAACTATAAAATTTAAAGAAAGAACTTTAAACAATCACATTGGATATGGGAATGTATATGTGTTTGAGAAGAAATTGAAAATCACAGACACTTCTGTTGTTATATCGTAAAAGATATAAGTAATTAGGACTTGCTTGATTAATGTTACTCCTCGTGGGGGCATAGGACTTCAAATTATGATCATTCATATTGTCCTATTGGCTGCCATCGTTTTAAATCCATCAGTTTCTTCCAATTCCTCCACACCTTATTCAAAGCATCACGTCATGGACGATTCTTCCTATTTTTCTCCTACCCTTGTGAATTCCAGTCCAATGCAGTTCTCAATGGTCTCCTTAAAACACGTACCACCAATCTCCATCTCCTTTCAATCTGTTTCTTAATTCTTTGCTGTGAATGCAGGAGCCCTCAGTTCTGCGTCACAATGCTCTCATTCTTAATGTTAACCTTGCTATATCTGCTT
>JABUQX010046528.1:0-25225 GCA_015478945.1 Trachelipus rathkii
AATTATTACGATTTTCTGATTTAGGCTTTAAGACTGTAGAGGAATGTTACATTTTATCTTCAATGAAGATTTTGGACACTGAGGTTTACAAATTTAAAATTCTAATTATAATATTTAATTGACATTGACCCCACTGCCTAAAAAGTATAATTCAGATTTAATATTCCTAACAAAATTTCAAATTTACCATACCAAAAACCATCTCACAAACTGATCAAAGAAATTGGATTCAAAAGAATGAAAAAAAAAATTATATTAAGCAAGTTACCAACTTTCCAACTTAAGCGTCTATAATTTCTGAATAGGAAAACCCGATTACCTTCAAAATTTGATTGAAAATGCATGTAAATTTGTCCTAAGGACACTAAATAATATTACGGCAGTTAAGATTAAAGGATTTAAATTGGTATAACAAAATATTAACCTAAGGAAACGCTATCGACAGTAATCTGAATTTACACACAAACGATCTGGATTAATAACAATGTTGACAGTAATCTGAATATACACAAAAACTATCTGGATTTATATAACACTATTGACAGTAATCCGAATATACATAAGAAATTATCTGAATTTCACTATTGACTAATCTGAATATTCATAGAAAGAGCTCGAAAATTTTGATGTTGATTGGGACACTCAAAATAGGGCATTTTTAGAAAAAAAAATATAGTCCGAAGTTATTCACTTATTCAAATTTAAAACAATAAAAAAAAAATGTTTTTGTAGAAAATTGGACAAACGCTGAGCACCAAAACTAAAAAAATTCGTAAAAAGTGTAATACGCTGCATATTGTAGGTAAATGGACCATCTTATGCATTTATTTTTTCAAGTTTTGAAGTCCATTTCGCAAAAAAACTCTGTGAAAACTTTTGGATTATGAAAATAAAAAAAAAATGTTTCCAAAACAATGGATCATGAAGATTGTAGAAAATTTTCTGAATTCTGTTAAGGAATGACTAGTCACAGAAAAAACACCGGAAACGAACTGTTTTTTTTTTAGAGCCTCAAAAAAACCGCAACCGCGGTTATAATAAATAGTCAAAATCGGTCCTTGAAAATTTCCGAATTTTATGTCCATTTTTAGTTTGGGGCTAGGTGGGGCTGAAAAATGGGATCAGCCCCCAGCCATATATAATTGAATCATGCCCTTGACACTCTTCGTCAATATGTTTAGCAATAGTCAGCTGTAAATTCCAGCGATCATCCATCCGATTTTTATTTTACGTGAAACAAAGTATATATATATTTTATCACATATATTATGCTGTATTTTATTATATATTATATTATGTAGTATATATAATATATAATATATTATATATAATATATATATTATATATATTAATATATAATATATATAATATATTATATATATATTACAATATAATATATACTATATAATATATATATTATATGTATATTTATACATATAATAATGTATTATCCAAAAAATCAATCCAAAAAAATTAATCTTCTTATTTAATTTATTTATTTTAATATATCCAACACTAAAATTGCACTCAATTCATTCTATCTTCACAAATCTATTCCTAACATTTAAATATCTAGACGTGGATTTATAAAGATCCTTTCGACTTAATTAGAAATATTGCTATTTATTATGCTTTTCGTATATGAAATTTTTGTCACTATGATTTTCTGGTATTGTTATAAAGCAAACATTTGTTTGAGTTGCAATATTCATATAAAAGACTTGTGGATAGCAAATATGTTGCCCTTGCTCACTGATTCAGCATTTTATTGTTGGCTATTAATATGATTTTAACATTATAATTTTGCTTATAGTTTTATCATTATTAAAAATATAAATAATTATTGTCAAATATTTAAAAAGGGAATAATAAGATATAAAATGACTTATGGGTAACTATTTAAACAATACAGAACTTTGACCACAAAACATATTTTCATTAGCAATTATATCATTTATTGCAGATTTGTAAAGTTATATTACATGAAAGCAGTTGATTAAAATTGAAATCATTCGACCAGGAAACCGTCCCAGAACCTAAACGATATTTATACCACCGCACTAATACAGATCATCCGTTACCAAATATTTCCAACGTGAATGATATGAAATAGTTCCTTCACAATTTTTCAGATTATTTATTAATATTAAATTCAGAAGTTCGTTAAAAAATTAAAAAATCTAATTTAAAAATTATATTCTTTTGCAAAATTTACATTAAGGTTTTTAAGGGAATAATATCAGTTACAAACTAAATTATATTTGCGAATATTAATGAAATTATGATGTGGGTCAAGGAGTGATAGAATATGGATTTTTTTTTTCTGTGTTTTACTTTAAAGGAATTCCATTTTTTCTTCGGTCTCCCAGCCAGTTCGATTACCCTCAGCACACTTCACCACATATAATAACCGCAACTTAACAAATCGACTTAATTTTTCCACTATGACCAAACCATACTCAACCGATGCAATCATTTATGTCTCTTATTTACCCCTTTCTTCACATCATTCAAACTCTTTAATACTGTTCATATCACTCATTTAATCCAATTCTTCTCACATGCTCCCTTACGATAATAACTTATATATTATATATTATATATATATATAATAATAATATATATATTTATATAATCATATATATATATATCAGTATACTAAAATAATTATAACCTTAATAATATAAAATACTAATATAATTTATATATATATAATATATATATATTATATATATATATGCATATTATATTGATGTTAACATGTGAAAAATACAAAGAACTTACTTGCAAAATCTAAATTATTGATTATTGTGAATTATTCGTAACGACTTTTCACTTGAAGATAAACTTTGCCCTCTTGTTCTTCTTCTGCAGAAACTTTTTTTGCATTCCCTTATATTTGCTGGGTCACTATTCATAATGATGCTCTCCCTTAAACTTTTATATTAGCATTAGGGTAATTAAAGGTTTTGATTTTTAACATACCATAAAATGGCACAGACATAGGTTCGAACTTCTTACTCTTGAGTATCGTATTAATGCGGAAAACATGAGTTCAAAACAACCTATTAATCTCCATTTTTAGGGTATTTTTCCCTCTTTTTTTCTTAATTTCCACAAAAAATATTGTTTAAAATTTCGAAAGCATCCTCCTGTAATCAATATACTTGTTTTTATTGTAAACTTCGACCCTTATTACTGTATATGGAATGAAACATTTCTATTCTAATAATGTATAAGTTTGTGAAATTTTGGCCCTTATGAAGATAGCTGAATGTAGAGGTTAACTCCCTGAATAATCAATAGCAGAAAAAGAATCATAATTACTCGTATTTTTTTTTTTTTTAAATTAAGAAATATTAAGAGAAATACTTCGAAAAAGGCTTTTCTCAGCTTGTCGCTCAAAAGATTTTTTGCTTAGATAGTCAAAATTTCCGCAAGCTAATCATAGTGTTTTCGTGTGAGTATTTTTCATGCGTTGCGCACCTGATTTACCATGTCAAGTTTTTTTCAAAAAGGCAGTTCACAGAAGAAAAATATAATTATAACAAGAAAAGAAAATTAATTAAAGAGGGTTTCAAAGATTAAATTGATTTTAAATTTATTCCCTTATACTTATAAAAACTTACAATCAATATTTATATGCATTATTTATTAGGGAAAGATTATACTTATTCCGATCAATAAAATTTGGATTATCACTCCAAAAATAATGGCAGAAAACGTTTGCTTCATAATAAGATTTCTATATTCTTTCCTCTTTTGTGAGGAAACCCTCCATTACCCAAAGATATTTTGCCATTACCCATTTCGGTTGTAAAAGTTAATAAACTATTCCTCAGATTTCGGACCGGAAACAAATCCCTCAAATTCCTGCAAACAATAGGATCATAATTTTATAGGCTTCCTATTCTATTTTATTATTATCTATTATTATTATATATTATCACTTAATTATTATTGACTTATTATTATTATTATTAATTATTATTATATTATTATCTATTATATTAATTATTCAATATTATTATTATTATATATATATATAATATTATAATAAATAATTAAATAATTATAATCTAATATCTAAAAGCTATCAAATTATAATTATAATTATTATATATAATTTATAAATTATAATTATAATTTAAATTATAATATTGGAAAAAAAACATTTCATATATTATTAATTATTATTATTATTAAATTAAATTAATTATTATTATTAATTGTTATTATTATTATTATTATTTATTATTATTAATTATTCATTAATTATATTATATATTATTATTATTTAATATTATTATCAAATAATTATAATATACATTTATTATTATTGTTTATTATCATTTTATTATAATTATTATTATTATTATTTATTAATTATCTTTATTATTATTATATTTAACTCGAATTTAATATTGAATAATTTAAAATAAAACTATAGTATAATTTAATTACACCCTCTATATTAATTAAAATTAATATTATTATATTATTAATTATTACATTATAATTATCTCATTAATTTTTTTAATCTATATATTCCATATAATATAATCATAATATATATGTAATTAATTATATATATAACATTATTATATTATTACAGTTTATATTATATATTATTATATTATTCAGTATTATTATCTATTATAATATATTATTATGTAAATTTCTATACTATTAATTATTATACACTTATCATGCCTAAAGTATTATCTAAACTATTATTATAAAAAACTAAAATTATTATATTTTATTAATAATTTAACCATTAAAAACTATATTATAAACTTATTTATTATATATTAATTTCATCATTACATTATTATTTATAATTATGTAATTAGTTATTATATTATATATATTAAATTATTATTATTTATGTATATTATACATATCTTATTTTTATATTATATTATTATATATTATTATTCATTATTATTATTATTAATTATTATTATTTATCTATTATTATTATTAGTTCTTATTTATTATTATTATTATCATTATTATTATTATTAAATTATTATTATGTATAGTATTTTTATTATTTTTCTTATTATTTCTATTATTATATTATTATTTATAATTATTATTTTATTATTATTATTATTATTATTATTATTATTATTATTATTATTATTATTATTATTATTATTATTATTATTATTATTATTATTATTATTATTATTATTATTTATTATTATTATTATATTATTATTATTTATTATTATTATAGAAAACGTTGATTTTTTTAAAATCCCTCAATTTGAATTTGATAGTTAACTATTAAGCGTAATTATGTTTACTTTTAATCATTTAAAATGTTTAATTATAAAGGGTATAACTTATTAATTAATATTCAGTTTATTCTTCAAACCACTTTGATATGGTAAGGTAAAAACTAAATCAAACTATCAGTAATAAAGAATGAGCTTAGTTATGAAAGCTTACCCTAGTTTAGAAATATGAAGTTCCCTTTCAGCTGATTTTTCCTCATCCAGGGTGCAGGCCTCTTCTTGTATCTATAGATGTTCAAAGGCTCTATTCTTAGTTTAGCCTTGTTGATAAGTTATAAGGACTTACTTCTTCTGATATTTCTTCAGGCCTAGGTATGGTAGCCTAGGCCCACTTTTTCTTTCTCATTATGGAAAAGCAGATGAGAGAATACAAGAGCAATTACTAAGTTATTATATAATAAATTTTTATTTTAGTGGTCACTGTGAGGTTTGATTTTTTCTTTATTGTTTATTATTATTCTTGTCAATTGTGGCAGAACCAAAAATATAGTCCTAGATCCATAGATATTTTATCAGGTCTAAGCCTTGCTATTTTTTTTCCACCCAAAGGTTTTGGGTGTGGATGCTTAGATCGTCAAAATAAAAACAATTATTCTTTGACTTTATGCCAAATTCCCCTTTGCTAATAGGGTGCATTTTTAACTAAGCCTCAATGGTAGTAATTTTTAATTTTTTTTTTGTAATTTTAAATTTTAGTATTTAATTTCAAATGATAAGATTTAAAAATCAAATTTCATATTTTAATATGACCACTTAAATAAAAAAAAATAATATATGCATATACCCAATATAGCACAGATTGTTGCAGATACATCACAGCGACGTTAATGTTTGTCGCACTCGTTCACATCACACATACGTCGTATATGTGACCTTGCTGTTACGTCTTATGTGATGTACGATTTTTCGTTCCAAATGAAACGTATTTGCGACGTAACCCCGTAACATTGTTACTTATAAATTAGTATTTCCATTATAAATAAATTAGATTATACTTGCCAGGCGGCGTAGGAATCCTTTTTTAAAATTAAAACTAACACTGAGTATACACCCTGTCTTTTTTTTTATTTTCTCTACAAATTTCCATATACTCTCTTTCATAATGTTCTACGTTTTTTCATATCTTATATCGTTACATTCTTGTAATAGTTTTGTATAATATAAAATTTTACGCTGGCTTGCTTGCAAAGGAAGATACCTGTCAAAAACCCAACCCTGCCTAATTTACCTTAGATTGGAGCTCAACATTATTATCTTATACTGCAATTTGGGAAAATTCCTCTGAAAAGAAATGTATTATCTTAACTAGTATGGGATGTTTATCATATTGTAACTTTAAAAATTTCTTTACAACATGTCAGTCACAATTCGGTCGCTCTAATAATAATTAATTATGTCTCCAGTTGTGGTATGCTCCATGTTGATGAAAGTGAGTTTGGAAGTGACCATCTGCCAGTGGTATTTCATTATTTTGTGGTAAATTTGTTTCATGTATGTGTTTCTGTTTATTATGTGGTTCCTACAGAAATTATTTTTTTTTTTATATTTATCTTTACAGAAGGTCACTCAATGCAACCTCCCTATATGAAAGTGGAAATTTGTTTGCTAGTTAAGCCTACTTATAGATTAATAATTACACTATTTTCATAACAGAAAATTAATTAATACACTATTTTCTAAATATTAAGTCAAGGCCGCATCTATATATATATATATATATATATATATAATATATATATATATATATATATATATTATATATATATATATATATATATAATATATATATATATATATATCATATATATTATATATATATATATATATATAATACTATATATATATTATTTATATATAATATTATATATATATATATATATATATATTTATTATATAATATATATATATATAATATAATATACATATATATATAATCATTATATATACATATTATATAAACCTAGGCAAAGTTTTACTTTGTTGCCTATTACTGAATGGCATTTGGACTGGCTTTGACGGACATTACGCCGCGCATCATGGCTGATGCGTGCCGTTTAGTGGGCCTGTTAGCCGCATGGCTCGTTGGTTGTTAGTTAAGTATATATATATATATATATTAATATATATATATATAATTATATTATAAATATATATATATATAATATATATATAATATTTATATAATATATATATGCGTTACCTTTTATCCGATAATACGATAGAGTGGTAAACATGCGGAAGATATATATTGTAGGAGAATATACATTTGTGCATTTATATGATTTTTTTTTGTTAATATTGAATGCGTTTATTTGTAACTTTGTGTTTTAAGGTTAATAAAATTTATAAAAAGTTATAGAATATTTCGAATTTTCGAATCCTTCCATTCTTGCCCCTCCCTTCTCCCTCATTTCTCACGTTCTCCCTTTCCTCCATTCCTCCTTTGCCCTTTGGAAGTAGGCCGATATTACTACTTCCCCTTTCTCCCTTCCCCTTTGTATAGCACATTCCTTCGTGTTTTACGTCAACATGGTATAATACAGAGCCATTAGTAGCTGGCGGTTAGCATAGAAGTACTGCCTATCTTAAATATATATAATATATATATATATATATATATATATATATTATATATATTTATAATATATATTATATATATATATATATATAATATTATTAATAATATATATATATAGTTAACAAATTTAGTAATTTTTCTTAAATGTACTTAGTACTAATATACAAAGTGATATACACATTCAAAGTAAGAAACAAGTTATAAATTCTAGTCTTTGAATATCAAGCACACATATCGTCGCAACAACTACATGCGCTCAAAATTGGATACGTACCGTGTAACGATTCAGAAAAGGAAATACTATTGTGTTTTTTTGCAAAGTCGAGGTAATAACCACGAATGTACCACACCTGTATCAATGCTACCGGTTACCACTAGACACGTCGCTAAATTACCCCTTAGAGCCCAAATATTATCGTAGTAAATGCGATTTCAACTGATCACGACTACATCGTATCTGAGAGCGCTTGACAATTCCACATCCCAGGGACGTAAATTATTTATGTTACTAATACGAATGTCGCATCGCAAAGGGACCGTAAAGACGACCGTCGGCTTTTGCGCTTACTTGTGCTATATGGGTATATTATATAATATATATATATATATATATATATATATTATAATATATAATATATAATATATATATATAATATATAATATATATATATATATATTATATAATATATATACCTGCTATATATATAATTATATAAATATATTTATATATATATATATATAATATATATATATATATAGTATATATATATATATACTATATATATATATATATATAATATATATAGTATATAAGTATTATATATATATATAATTAATAAAATAATAGCAAAAATAATATAAAATATAATATAACTGTCAAAAAGGTACATAACATACATTATACAATATTTATATTTTTAACGGGCCAGGCTCTCGAAGTAATAACATAACATTTTAGACTTCTTCTCACTTACAGCATTTCGTATAGCTAGAACAAACAAGAACGAGAGGCAAAAAAAATTTTATTATTTATGCTTGACTATAATCTGCATTCTGTTTATCACTAATCAATGCGTACTGTCTTGTCAAATAATTTTTACGCGTTGTGCAAGAGGAAGAATACAAATATTACCATCAAAGGAAGATTGCGAGAACATTTTGTACTTAATAATTAACTTAGGAGCCTCATATTATTAATTAGAAGAGCCTAAGCTCTAAGTTGTAAGTATAGAAGAATTTAATAACATATAATATAAAAATTTATCAGCGTTGAGGGAAATGATTCTTCTCACATAAAATCAAATATCTACTAATCTTAAAATACATTCATGAAACATCATCAACATTCATGTAATATTAACGGTAGTTGCAAAAGAGAATACCTCGGTCAAAACAACCACATGTCAAATCTTTTTCTTATGTAATTAACTTATGAGACCCAATTTATTCATATATCTCTTGAAACCTCGAGTGCTCAACATGGAAATAACCATATATGCGTACAACATTTAATTTCTTTGCTATCATCTTACAATCACCACCAGGATATAAGTTAATCAGCTTGACTACGCTTTAAGGATTATCTCACACCTACAATCTCTCAGTGAAATTGCAATAATTTTTATCGGATTTGTGCAAAGGACGATTACCTCAAACACCTTGAATCCTAAAATTTAACCAAGGGTAGCCAAGATAATAATATTAATTATATTCTAGAAACGGTAATACTCAACTATAATGAACACATTTATGATATATAATCAAAATTATATAGATTATTAAATTTGCAATCTATTACACAGATATTAACAATTTAAAATAAATAAGTGAATTGACTTACGCTTATCTCCTACAAAATGTATATTAAATATTTCTTACGGTAGTCTCAATAAAGGAGATTAACTCACTCTTAAACTACCTGACTACTCACTTAATATATTATTACCTAGGAGCACTTAAATATATATTTATTCTCTCTCTCTCTTATAATAACTCCTGAAATACCATATTATATTTATATATGACTCGAAAGAATTATTAGATCTCGAATAAATTCCGCTAACCGCAATACATGCCTAGAAGCGCGCAGAATAAATTTTTACTAACCGAGCTTAATACTGCAAGACTTCTGACTCTACGCCTTTTGTCATCGCACCCGCGCTCTGTCAGCTGGCTCTTACACTCAACCCAAATCTCGACAACGCTCTCGTAGCAAATATTTTTACGGTTGGTGGCAAAGAGTATACCTCGAAATAGCCCTGTCTAATTGAGGTATATCTCTCAATAGCTCTTCACAACGCAAACTGCGGTATAAGTCATGTGAAGTTTATTATTTTCTTATAGATAACACTGATACTTCTATGCTATAATTACAAAACCATACCTCTCATCGTGGCGTCATCTTCATCAATTTTATATGGAAAACAAGGATCTGTTTGTCCAATTATTTTGACTAAAAAATTTATCTAATTCTCTGAACGAATTATCAGGAAAGGATAGCTATTTCTGATAATAAAAACAATATAAATAGGCTTAATTAAATTGCAATATTTTAACAAAAATTAGTAGAAAAAAAGTAAAAGTTTACTGGACATTTAAACTATCATTCGTCCTTCTGATATCACAAGTATAGTTCCTATTTATACGCTTGCAACCACTGTCGTATATATAAACTCTCACCAGACCTCAGTCATTATCGAGAAAATTTCTAATAGAAATGGAGAATTATAATCTATGCTCATCTCTCCAGACGAATATTCTCTCGAGAGAAAAGGTAGGGATACGTTTTCAAATATCGGAAGCATTTAAGTTAATCTTGGATGATACACAATTTTAATGATATCCATCACTACGTATCTAGCATTGCTTCGATATAGAAAGGCGAAATTATTTTGACTATATTCTTTTATTTGTATGTGAAAAAGCTTCACGCACAAGATAACTCCTATACACAAAACATGATAAGTAAGAGTACATTTCTTAATAAGAAATAATCGCGAAAAATGTATATAATGATCTTTTCTGTTCATAATAAACAGACATCATACATTAAAAAGAATTTAAAAAAATGTGCTCAGAATATGAGACAGATAACTCGTGATACCATACGCTCCTATAGCCTCACACAAAACTCTCATGATTTGAAAACCAGACAATGCTCTTAGTGTATACATCAAGTAGTGATGATGATATTTACTCTAGAAACTAGGTGGTTATTGGTAGTGACAAAAAGAGATGATTATTGTGACGCATCTGAAATGGCAAAGCTTATCAAAAGCTACAAAAGGATCGATTCCGAAGGTATGTTATAGAAGATCAGTAACCCTACAGTAAGCGCTCTCCAAAGGGTTGTAGCACTTATTGGTTAAAGTATTGGACTCTTGTCTTCTGGGAAGCTATGCTCCATTTTAGCGTTAACTATACCAAAGTGCGAAACAACTATTTCATCAGGTGCTGGATTAATTTATATGTACAGAGAAAAAAGAGATTAAGACAACAGGAGAAAATGCATAGAGTAATAATTCATCGATTGGCCTGACCTGACACCGGTTTGCCGCAGATTCTTCCCAGCGCTCTACAGAGTACCTGGGAACAAACTAAAGAAGCACCCTGGCTGCAGTTTTACCACACTTTGAAGTTTGCTCATAAACTGTAGTTGATCGCCTTGAAGTTATGTGTGTGCATTGTGATCGGGTCCTCGTCCCGCACCCTGGTAACTCTTGGAAACAGAGGCTAAATTCCAACATTAAATGAGCAGAAATTTAGAAATTTTAGGTTATAATAATATAATAATATTAATAACAATTAAAAAATCATCATAATAATATAATTAATAAAAATGATAACAAAAATACCAAAACGTATATTAATAATAAAATATACTATTATATTATAACTATTATACTATTATTATTATTAATAATTATTTATTGGAAATATTATTATTTAATATATTATTTACCGTTTTGTGCAAGCAATATATTATTCATGTATTCCTCTTAAGCTGTCCTTTCACTTTATTATATTCATTATTATCATTATCTCAACACAATTATAACTTATTTATTATTATTATTAGTCTGTATTGATTATTATTATTTATTCATAATTATTTTATTATTATTATTATTATTCTTATTTTATATAATATTAAGTTAGTACGTCTAGAAGCCGTCAGTAAAAGTTAAGTATGTATACTTGCAAAAGACACGTGCGTTAAATTTTTATTGCACCAATCGCAACCGCAACCGCGATTGTCAACCTACAACCACAACCACAACCGTGGTTGCCTTGAAAATTAAGAACGCTCGAACACAACCGCCAACCGCGGTTGTGAAAAAGTATTCAAGGAACCACAAAAAACCGCAACCGCGGTTATGCAAAAATTTAGCTTCGCTTTCCATACCACATACAAATATTTTATATATATAATATATAATATAAAGTATATATATATAGTATATATATTAATATATAAGTAATATTTCTCTATTTAGCTCAACTTTCCCATAAATACATTAATTGAGATATTCACTTCTTTAATACTATATATATATATTCTTAGCGTTACACTCACCCTGAACGTCTAAGTGATCACGTTGATTTATCAAACTCAATACTATTAAAATATTTACGGAAATTATGTACACTCGTGAATTGCAAAGTTAGTTTTAATAATCTACGTATATTACTATATATATATATAATATACTATATATATATATATATATAATATATATAATATTATATATATATAATTATATTATATATATATATAATATATATGATATATATAGATTAGATATATATAATATAATATATATATAGTATATATATATCATTCAAAACACTCTATAGTACTCTTTATTACATATCCTAGGTATAGCCCAAATTTATATTTATTCATTGAAACCGATCTATATAATACATTAGAATACCTATATATTAATTTATATATATATAACCAATAATTTTTTTATTATCTTTGCTAATATACATTATATATAATACATTTGATAAAATAATACAATAATAATTAATAAGCTTGACTACGTGAGCATATTTTATCTAAAGATAAGTAAAGATATATGTAATATGTTAAATATGTCTGTATAAAGAGAAAATACCTAAATAAAAATCTACTTTAATATTGACAGTAGCCTAAAAATAACACAAATATATAATATTAATTATTTATGATTACATCATCCTCATACATGAATTATTACATTAATGTATAAAAATAAATATTATAGTATTATATTTTACTTTTGATTAACTATATATTAATATAATACAATTATTTATAATGCAATCATAATATATTTTTACTTTTTTTCATAGAGTCGAAATATGAAATATTATTTTAACGGTTGTGTAAGAGTAGAGATACCTCAAACACCTGCCTAAATATAGCTAATTATCATGACAAATATTATATAATATTATTCCCTTGAAACTTTGCTTTTGTTACCTTGTTACCTAACTTATGTAAATTAACATATTAATAACCAAATATAATTTCTACAAAATACATATATACATATACATATTTATTATTAATATACAATATTAAATTAATATATATTATATATTAACTACCACTTATTTATAATCAACTATATATCATATATCAAATTATTAGGTATTAATAATAAATATATTACGCGTTGTGAGTGTGAAGAAAACAAGATAACTATAACACCTTCTACTATATAATTATATTATACGTATGTGTCTAAGGCAGCCCAAATTATTATTATATCTCACTGAGATAAATACGTATATTATATACTAAAGCTATAAGTGTGGATACATATAGAAGGAAGTATTACAATTTTGATTTTCTTTTGCTTAATTATTACACATATAATAACTCTCATATAAATAAGCTTGGCTTCGCTTTATCACTACATAAATGTTCAAATTTTTTACGGTTGTGCAAAATAGATACCTCAACCATAAAGACACCTGCTATACTATAATATTATATAATTATACCGTTATTGATAGTCCTCTCCAATATATTATTATTATATATATATATATTATTCTGGAAAGATTGAGACCTATATATTTAACTATAATGATATATATATAAATAAAACATATTACTATAGATAAATTAAATAAAAATAAAAAAAAACCAAAAAATTTTTTATTTAAGGAAATATATATTTTGAATAGATGATTAGGTTAAGGAACTGAGCTTATGAGACATTAAAATCAACATAATATTCTCTGTTCAGATTATGACTACTGTGCTAGATTTTAAGAACATACTACATTGAAAATTTCGTATAACCATTTTACGCGTTGTGCATAAAAGAAGATATACCCTATCAAACATCTGCTCTATAATCTAAATTACCTATTGTATGACCCAAAAATTTTATATACAAGCTATTAAAAATAATCTGATTATTATGAAATATTTATGTAACAAAAATTAATAATTTCTTGTCATTATATATAACATCATATATAATTAACAATAAAAAATAAGCTTGCATCTATAACGCTTATTATATCACTACATAAATTATAAATAATTTTTACGTGAGTATTGTACTGCAAGTGATAGATTATATATAAAACATCTCTCACTTGCCTAAATATTACCTAAGGAGCCCAAATTTATTAATTATTCGAAACCGATATCTTAGACGACTGCTGATAATACTATACATTAATTTATATAACAAAATTTTAGATTCTTATGCTGACATATCCCACAGTAAAAATAACCAATTATATTATAGAAAAAAGTCTTGGGACTACTGCATTAATTAACTATACTTAATCAATTTGTAATAATATATTTGTAAATATTTTTACGGTTGTTGCATAAAATATATAAGATTAACCTTTAAGCATCCCCATAAGCTATGTTTAAAGAAGTACCAATAAATATTAATTATCTGAATTACACGATCCTATATATTATGGAACATACTATATTATATTATATACACAAATATAATGGAGATCCATGGTGTTCGATACCCAAATCTAATATCACATTTATGGTCAATATGTAATGTGCTAGCAATGAAAAGCTATATTTAATTATTAAAATGTTTCAAATATAAAATTTAAATATTTTTTAACGCGTTAGGCAAATGTGATATATAATTCCATCAAAACCTGTACTTATACTAAAAATATACCTAGTAGTAGATACCCAAATTATATTTTATGATATAAATATATATTCATTGAAACCGATTTTATAACAGGTTATAAATAGATATTAAATATAATTATTATCTAGCATATATATATAAATACATAAGAATATAAATTTCTATTTTGACTCATATTATAAATACATCATTGGTTAAAATATATCTCAAGATTGGATCATTTTAAGGTAAGCATGTGTAGAGTGATTTATATTACACGGCTCTCTAATCTGAAATTTTTAAGTTTGCTACATTCAAGATAGGAAAAAGATTGTCAAACGCTCAATAATCAATAATTAACTGAGATAGTTAAATTAACGGTAAAAATATACACAACTTAATGTATACACATCAAAGTCACTCCTCTTCCACCTTCACTAATGTTTCAGTAATTTTATGGACTTATGGACAACTCCTTAAGAGAACATTTTGTAAAATGTAATTTTATTATGTAGTTACAAAGTTTCCAGCTCGGCACAAATATATATAATACATAAAAATTTTATATTTCTACTTTCTAAATATGTATCGAAATCTTATATCAGATAAAAAGGGAATTCTTGCTTTACACAGGTAGTAGTAAGCCAATGGGAATGATAAGAACGGTATCTTGTTTAACCAAAAGCGCAATCATCTTGTTGAATGTGAAAGTGAGGTAATAAGATATTATTCTTAGGCAACTCTTCACGAGGGATACTTTGATCCTGAGGATATTTTTGTGAAATGTTATTGACGAATAAGCTTTGAGGATCTTTTGATCAAAATGCAAAGACATTTGCATTGCTGGGGAGGAAGTCTGGGTATAATAGAGTAAAAAATAAAAAAAAAATTTGTAAATCTACAAGAATTGATTTGGTGAATGTCAAAAACTGACTTGTGATAATTGATTGATGTGTAGAACGCAAATGGGAAAAAATTCATTGGAATGCATTTGTAGAATGTGGAATAGTGATAAGATTAATTTTGAAAGCAAGGGGCCGAGATAATGGTTGTAAATAAGAGGAATATCCTTGCTCAACAATATGGAAAGGAGGGAATATTAAAATTCCTTAAAAAGGTTAATAGTGCCATTAAAAGAATGGAATATTAAAATGCCTTAAAAGGGTTAATAGTGCCATCAAGAGAAAGGAGAGAATTTATTATTATTATTATTATTATTATTATTATTATTATTATTATTATTATTATTATTATTATTATTATTATTATTATTATTATTATTATTATTATTATTATTATTATTATTATTATTATTATTATTATTATATATTAATTATTATTATTATTATTATTATTATTATTATTGTCGGACTCTCCTTAATATATGTATATAAACCTTTTTATTTAAAGTTATGTAACTTCTTATCTTCTCCTATTTCTTTAAAAGAATTTTATTTTTGGGAAGATAATTTTCGAATGAGGAAGATTGTTTTGAACTCTGAATCACTTCTGGGAAATGAAGATTGAAGACTAAGTAAATTGTTGAATATTTTTTTTGAATTTGGATCTATTTGGAAAATTGGATTAACTTCGAAATTGTAGCTATACAGTTTCAAATTTTATGATAAAATTTTCGTTCACGTTTCAGTAATAACGTTCTATTTAGATTGAGATAAATATCTAATAGTTTTCTCTTTGAAGTTTGATCAGAAGAAAAGAAGAAATCGGGCAGTCCAATGGCCGTTTATTATCTTCAGAATTCAAAGCGCAAAAAAAAGAAAAAAAAAAAAAAAAAAGAAAAAAGGAGAGAGAGATTTTTATGAAGATAATTTATTTTCGCTTTTATTCTTTTTATATATTTAAACTGTAAATGAGAGTCGCTACTGCTGCGTATTATTATTATTATTATTATTATTATTATTATTATTATTATTATTATTATTATTATTATATTATTATTATTATTATTATTATTATTATTATTATTAATTAATTAATAATAATCATCACTATTGGTGTTGTTTTTACATCTGCTCCTATTTTTGAGACCGTTCGGAGTAGATTTCAATTATGAAACAAAAATGGATGACCAGTAAGTAAAGATGAAACAGCAGAAACCTCTTAATACTTCTTCGGAGGGTCTTCGGAGAATGTACAAAAAGAAAATAGTTACAGATTCAAAATTCATTAAGAAAACTCGTTTCTGGCGTCTAGAAATGTAAAAATATTTTCAAAACGTGACTGTATATAAGCAGAATAAATTCCATTCAGTAAAGAAAAGATTAATTGTTATAAGCTAAGTAGTTGAATTGTATTTTAAGTATTGATATATGAAAATTTATTTTCCTGTTAACAATGTTCACCGATTCTAATTTTTAGAAAACATTGACCTGATTTTTCCTTAAAAATTGTGTGTTTAACTTTCATTTTTTTAGACTAATTTTACTCTCTCTCTCTCTCTCATCTCTCTCCTCTCCTCTATATATATATAGTATATAGATAGTACAGTCTATAAATATGCTATACCCTATAGTATAATTAGTATTATTTATATATATAAAGTATAATATAATATAGTCCCCCATTTATTGGTATTAAGTTATTATAAGATTTTATTTCATCTAGTTATTTCGAAAAAAAAAAAAATTCGCACGTATCTCGACACACGCACTCTCTCGCTTTCTCTTCCTGATGGTGAAATACGGACGGCGATTCTTCGCTCTCATCATTAACTATTATTCTTACTTCTACACTTACTTTTTATGTGTGTTGCACCTATCAAATTGAAACCAATTATTTATTCGTTTCGTGTAAAATATTTTTTTATCCATATAATATATATATACTATATATATATATATTTTAATTAAAATATTTAATGTTTTCTAAATTATATAAATGTTTCTAAAAAAATATATACGTTATTAATAGATAGCTATAACTCTGATAACTCTGTAAACTGCAAGTTAAAGTACTTGATATCGACAACCAAACTGCCGCTCCTTTGACGAGCATCAAATTTTAGAAGAGAATGAAATCTCTATAGAATTTACATTAACGCAAGTAATAGTAATCTCAACCCTTCAAGTTAATACTCTTACAAATATATATAATAAAATGTTTACCTTACTTTAAATAATTGACCTTAACTCATTATACTAAAATTAGTAATCTCAGTAATCAGATCCAGGTCAACGCTTAGCAAAAGATGACTTTAGCATGTATAAACTTATTGAATCTATTATTATAGATTATAATCATTTCCTCTTCACGTAGGGTAAATCTGAAGTAGTAGTGAAACCACAAGTATACCAGAATGGTCGATGGCAATAGTTATATAATATAGTATTATTATAATACTATATATATAGATAATAATATATTATATAATACCATATACATACCTGGCGGTAATATAGTTACTAATATATCATTACTATATATATATATAATATCGGAGGACTCTCATATACATTAATTAATCCTTTTTATGTGATAGTTCGTTAGAATAGATTTCGTTGTAGTTTGAATTAAATGAAGGATTTTTGACTAATTGGCTCATAGGAATCCAATTTCATTAATTTTACCGCGTTTTTTCCATCAATAAACATTTAATCTTTTTAATAAAATAAAAGGCAAAAAGGAATAAGTGGAATTACAAATTGCACTAATTTAATTTACTTCGTCTCAGTGATGAACTGACTGCGCAAGAAAGATTAGGATTGGGAAGAAAGGAAAGGGGGGAGGGGGGGAGTTGGAACTTTAGAACTTAGATTTACTGAAGGTGGATTTATAAAAGAATTCCTAATTTTCTTCAAGGGTCTTCAAGGGTTTTATTATGTATGTGAAGGTCCTGGATGAGGATCATTAAGAAATAGGATTATTTGTTAGTCACTTCGTTTATATATATTTTCCTCATATATATATATATATATATATAAGTATATATATATATATAATATATATAGTATCTATTATATATATATACATATATATATATATATATATTATTAATTCGGCTGTCCATGAGTGTGGATGCCATAAGAACAATGCGAACCGAAAATTAGAAACAGCAGAAGAAAGACCGAAGTCGTTTTTTTCAGATGAAACATCAAGAGGTAAAATAGAGAGGACTAATGAGAGTCTGATACATTTTCTGAACAAGTTCTATCTGAAGTATTCTTAAGATCAAGCTGGTTGCTTCTGATTGATATTCAAGTAGGAAAAACATACAAAAATTACTATTTAAATATTTTCAAGCTTAAAATTAATTTTTCTAATTAAAATATGAAAATAAAATAAATTTTTATATACAAGCTTAAATGTGAAACTCAAAAATTTTTGAAATTGAACACTTTTGGATAAAATTATTCTATTACAAAACTAAGGACCAGCTTGCTTGAAAATGCGATCAAAAGGATTTAGTACTTCGAGTCCTCATACTCTGCGACGTTCGGATTATAAACATACAAATGTGTTCGCAAAAAGTGCTTTTAGACAGGCCTTTGCATTGACATGTACTGCTAATAAGCAATACATCCGGTGCCAAGTCCAGATAAAAGAGGATAGTTGCCATGACAGGCCTAGCAAGACTGGCTTAAAAGAATCCTTGCTCGTGAAACCCCACAATCAGTTATTGGTTACACTGACAGACCTCTGGTCTAATTCTGGGATATATATATATCTATATATAATATATATATATATATTAAGTAATATATAATCATAGTATATATACTAAATATATATATTATATATTATAGCTATATTATTTATAACGTTTTTAAATTTTTTAGGGAAGAGTTGTGCATTTAAAAGGGGGAAAAAGGGGGAAAGTGGGGAAAATTAAGAGGAGAAGTTAAATGACAGTAATAAGAAAAGTATTATAAGAACGCTTAGCAATAATAGTTGATGTGAACAAGATGAAACAACAAGCCTGGAAGAAAATGAAGGAAGCGTTTGTTAGTGGCAAGATAAGCAGTAAATTGCTAAAGAGGAAAAGAAGAAGAGGTGGATGCAAGCGGTTGAAGTAAAAAAAGAGTGCTGGTTGAATGTGTTAAAAGTAGAAATGATGAGAGGTCTAAAAGAAGCAAGTTCGCAATCCAATTAAGGAGGAAAAAGGAAAGACTAAAATTGCATACGTTAAGGAGGAAGTATGAATAAATGACAGTTTGATGGAGATGAATGGGGAATTACAAAGGATGGGAAACTTTTCTCTAAGGAAGCGCGAAAGGTTAGAAGAACGAAGGGGAACTGCATAGAATTGAAGAAGAGGTGATGCTTTCAACGATGAAGATGGATTGTGAGACAGAGTGTCGAGGCGAACACTTTGAACATCTGCAACATTGGCGTAATATAAGAGATGATAGTGAATATGTGTTGGTTTATAAAGAGATGATAGTGAATGTTTGTTGTGTTGATGATGGAAGAAGAAATAGGTATTTTGGATGAGGTAATTAGTAAGGAGGATGCAATGGGTAGAGGTTGAAGGAAGAATGGTAAATCTGCAGCATAGATGGAATTGGAAATGATCAAGAATGGAGGGCGAGATGGTGATGTGAATGGATTTGGAAGAGTGAACATCTTTTATGGAAAGTATAGTATACGTTCCGCAGGGATAGGGAGAGCAGAAATATACCCTTCATATAGGGTAAAAGGAACTATAGAGGAATTAGTTTATTGAGTATTGGTAGGGAATATATATATGCTGTAACTTGGTTGAAAGAGTACGTCGAGTGACTAAAGACGATTGGTGAAGAACAAGAGGGCATTTAGAAGTGGTAAGAGGAGTGTGTATAAATTACAACTGAAACAATGATTGAAAAATGAGAGAGAAGAAGAATATAATGTATTAGGGTTTATGGACTGCAAACAGATCCAAGACATTGACAGTAGATTAATAGGGTAGCTCTGTGGCAGTTGTGATATGTGGTGTTTGTGATAGGCTTCTGAAAATGGAATTAAAATCTGTAAATGATAAGGAAGCGTGTGTAAAAATAAATGGAGTTGAAGCGATTGGTGTAATACTAAAATAGCGTAGTGGAGGAGGGATGTATGCACGCCATGGTATTAATTTGTGTCTGGATTGATTAGAAAGAATTAGAGGTGGGGTGGGCAGGGGAAGGTGTTAAATGATGGAGTGAGGGTGCCTGCTTATTGTCTGCGATGAATAGTGGCTTTCGTGTGCTCGAAGAGAGTTTGAGAGATTGGTAGACGGGGTTTCAAAGTAATGTGACTAAGGGTAAGGTTATGGTGTGATATGGAGAAAAGACGTCCAGCAGAGTAAGATCATGGTAAATAGCAAGCACGGTGGGAACGGATGATGCAAGGCACTAGAAATTGTAAAGGTAGGTGCTGATGCGAATTCCACTCTCGCAGCACACACGGAATGTTCTTGATGCGCTAGGGTTTGCAGAGGTATTTTACATTATGCGTATTAGTAGTGAAACTATAGTCTGGAAAAGGAGGTACAATAAGAGGTACAATGTGTTCAATTGGACAATCTTAGAGATTGTTCTGTGAGAAAATTTTTTTAAAAATAGAAGAAGACGCATTATGGAGCTGAGAGTGCTGAAGAAAGGTGCTAAATGAGAGATAACGAGAGTAAATGGATATGTTGCATATGAAGGATGTGAGATAGTTCGTTATTAAAGCGGATTAATATGTGAATGTCTGAGAATCGACCTGGCTGGAGACGCAAGGAAAGGTGGATAAGTATAAGTAAAGGAATGCTGATGGGAGAGGGAAGTGAATTTTGGCCAATAACACGAGAAGAGAGGGCATAAAGGAGTGAATGGCGAGGTTTTGAAAGGGGATGGCTGTGGGCTTTGCCAAGGATAACACCATTCGCTGTTCTTGAAAACCCATATGGGTAAGCATTTTCCTGACTGTGCGACGAGTTGTCATATAACGGAAGAAAAGGCTTTCTTTGTACTTGCGTCTGTTGTTCAGAACTATTTTCCTGTTGAGGTGTAGCGACTCACCTCATCCGCAATCTGGAATTTGATATATATAATAGATAATATATAATATATATAATATATAAGTATATATATATAATATATAATATATATATAAGTATTAATTACATATATAATATATATCACTATATATATATAGTAACGTTAAGGTTGTGAGTGAGGAAGGTCCTCGTGAAGTTACGTTAGATGGTGAGCGCTGGAACAACTGCACGAGCCCTTAACACTCATTAGAGAATATCTTTTGGAGAAGGAAGATGATACAGAGAAGAGAATTTGTGAATGGCAAGAAGGTGGTGGTGCAATTAATCGTTGGTGAATGTAAAAAGGACTAAGTCTGAGTGCCACTCGCGCCCCGCTCTCACTCACCAGCGGTATGTTGTTACCTGTATTATTGTAATAATAGTGACATAAATCTTCATGAAGAGGTATAGATCTATAATTCAATGTGTTCAGATGGAGCATGCTAGAGAGGCAGGTGTGAGAAGAATTAATAGAATGAGAAATGAACGTATTAAGATTGGTGTGGAGAAAGGGGTAAACGAAGAGATAATGAAGTAGTTGAGATGGTTGGTCCATAGGTGGAAAGATAGAAATAGCCGGTGTTAAGCGGATGTATGGGCGAGTGTGTTTGGGACGACGGCTGGAACCGAGAGAAAAGTGATTGAGTCAGTAAAGGAAATGTCTGAAGAAGAGAATGTGAGTTTGGTAGAGGCGAGAAGAAAAAACGTGTATAACAGGAGTGAATGGCGGGGTGTGGAAGGGGTTAGTGGTGTGGCCCACACTGGGCAAGGGAGTGAACCCTCACTCTTACAGATCTACCATAGGAGGGTCATACGCAGAGGATTTTTATTTGGCTGCGACGCAAGTTACCATATTAATGTACACGAGGGAGCGTAGAGGGGATGTCTTTCGGATTGTCATATTCTTGCAACTGCTTTTCCTTTTCGTGCATGCTAGGCACACATTGGAAAATAAATGAAGTTAAGAGAAGAAGAAGATATATATATAATTATTGTATATATATAGTATAGATATAGATATATTCATAAGTAATATTTAAATTATAAATATATATATATATAAAGATAATATAATATAAGTATAATATATATATTTATTATATAATTATGTTTAATATATATATATATGTATAATATAAATTATATTATATATATTATATATTAAATATATATATTAACTTTTTGAATTGTTTCGCTGATTGTAAAGTTGGAACTTTGTTCAATATTTTTGTAATCAAAGTAACTTCTCCATTTCTCACTCTCATCTTTCCAGCTTCACATCAGCACATTTTTTCTCCTTTTGTAAAAAAGTTCACATATTAGTAATTTGTTCGTTTTCTTTAATGTTGTTTGTTTATATATTGTTGGTTACTTTTTCCCTCATTTAAATACATTTGTTCCTTGTTCTCTATTGTAACCTTTATCTCAAAAGTTCTATTGATTAGTAAAATTTGTATAGACTTATCAGATAAAGAAGTAAGCTTTAGCATTAATAAAATTGTGCTGTATTACTCCAGAATTATATAATTACTAACGTTATGATACAGCAAACAATGTAAAATAATAGTATGTTAAGATATAATATAAAAAAATTAATGTTTGTTGTAAAGTCAAAATAATTCAGGAGAAAATAATTCCAAATGTTTTTCAATCAAGCTTATATAGCGATACATAGGTAATAAAACATTAACATCCAATCACTCCTTCGTTCATGTATTCCAAATTTAGTGGACTAATTTTTTAATAAAACGATAGTTGGAAATAGCAAATTGTCCCGCATTTCTGAGGTTGATGCTAGACTGCTGTCCGTTTAATCCTTGAATACAGAAGGACTGTTAAAGCGTAGGGCGCTTATTAAGAGGACACCCAATATGGTTTAAAGGACTCTACGGGTGAGTGAAAAGAACTTCCGATGGGTCGTGCCGGCTGCAGGTCAACAGACGGTAGGTTGTGTTAAGACAAAGTGGTCATTAGAGTTGACTATTGATACATAATAATATGATGGTAATTATATATTAGGTATAATGGACTGCTTAGTTAGTTTAATTTTCCAATAACCTGATAATCTATTTTTGGGAATCGATATATATTATAATATTAATATTATTATATAATATATAATATAATAATATATATATATTATTATTATATATATATAATATATAGGTGGGTCGTGTGTGTGTGTGTGTGTGTGGTTGTGTGTGTTGTTGTGTGTGGTGTGTGTGTGTATGTGGTGTTTGTTTGTTTTAAAAAGAGTTCTTTAAAAAAAGTACATAATTTTCATGATTATGGTCTACTTCATGAATTGAAATGCTATAGTAATAGATGGTTTGACGGACGAGAAATATTGCTTCGAAAGCTTAACGACATTTATGGCGAATTTTGTTACATAAGTTGGTATTTTAGGTAATGGTATTCTTTAAATCTTCTTCAGAGAATAATTATATGCTGCTTTTAGGATGAATTCTAAACATTCCTGGAAAAGAATCAGTAGAGTAAAACTAACAATATATATATATAATATATATATGCTATTATATTTATATATCATATAATTGTTTTATATAAAATAATAGTATTATTTTATAATGTAATATATATAATATATATATTGATATATATATATAAGTAAATTTTATTGCAATATTAAAATAAAAAAATAAATAATACTAATAATAATAATAAAATCATTATAATAATAATATAATAATAAAATAATAATAAAAAATAATTAATAAAGTCAACACATATTTTTTCAAGATAACAGAACTTTATAGAGATAGTATAATATATAAAATGTAAGACAAACACTTATAAACCAATTGAGAAGTAGATTAATTAAACGAAATAGCTTCTATAAAAAAGATAATTTAAATCTATTAAGTGCTCTTATGAAACCTGTTCCAAATCTTCCTTAAATCGCCATATGCTAATTTTCACATTTTTAAGTTTCAATAGCAACGAGAAGTCACTAAATGGCTTATTTTAGTAAAATAGTAAACATGCTATATTTATAGCTATAGAAGCAAACAGAGGTGGGCCGTTCCAGGACCCACACACACACACAGCATATATTTATATATATATATATATATATATATATAATTATATAGTAATATAGGAAAAGATTAATAATTATTTATAATATATATATATATATTTAAAATATATCATATATATTTTCTATATAATGGTATAAGATTATTATTCTAAG
>JABUQX010046529.1:0-32353 GCA_015478945.1 Trachelipus rathkii
AGGAAGAGATTCCTTGTTCTCATTCAATCTGGTCTCTCAGGATGCACTGGTCGACGCACTGCTTTCGACAGAATGACCGTTGAGCATATACCTTCCCTACAACACGCAAATATACTATTTCCCTATAATTTCTAAACAGTCCCCTTTTTCTGCCCTTGTCCCCTTTTATCAAGGGTACTTGAATTAGCTCGCTGGACAAGTCGGGCTCTCCTCCTATAGTATATAAATATCCATTATGTATAATACTAATAGTATATATATAAAATATGTAATCTATATATATAGTTAGAAGTATTATATTATATTTATTAAGTTGTCTGATATATATATTATATTATATACTATGATATAGATGAGATATATATATAGTGATAGGATATTATAAGTGAAAGAATATATTATGTAGTTAGAGTAAGAGAATGTCAGCGTTTAGGTATAGTCCTTCATATGTATCTTGAAAACTATTAATGCTACAGTAAAACGAATACATTTTATACATGCTGGTTACCAATTTTAATCCATGAATCAAAATGTGGAAGTAAGAAAGAATGAAAAATATGTATCTCAAAAGAATAAGAAGAGCTACAGGGTAGAAGAATACATTTTGGAATACCTGTGTAAAATATTTCTAAACCATAACAATCGAGAGAAAGAAAAAAAAGAGTATTATTGTTAATAATTATATGATTATATATGATATTAAAAGGGCCGTATTTAGAGACCTTTTTATTGAAGTTTCTCGTTAAAATAAATAGACTTTCTATTAAGTGTTGTGCTTTTTTTTTTTTCACTAAAGAAAATACCCAAGGGTATAGGAGGGTATACAACCCCGATGGCAGGAGTCGGGGTCCTCCGCGACTTACGCGGGAAAAGTACGGAAGTAGGACTAATTCCCTGCCCTAAGTACACGGGGAGGATCCGAAACCCCCTGCTCTTTGGTATTAGTTTTAATTGGTGTCGCGGGAGATTCATCCGGCCTCCCTACGGGTTATGAAACGTGCTCCCCACTGTTGTTCCCCGTCGGCTCGGCCCCCTAGGTGCCATATAAAAGATTTTCCTATGTGTAAATTTTCACCAGGATTCCCAAAGAAATATGAAATTCTGGGCACATAAATTCCCCTTGTAACGTGTAAACTGCTAAAATGTAAGTTTTTTGAAAGTATAATAAATATATATACATATATATATTATACATATATTATATTATATATAATATTATATATAGGAATATATATAGGATATGTTTATATATAAAAATATTAAGTATAAATTATATTTTACATATTTTTTTTCTAACATTTTGCGCACTAAAATTGGACCAGCCTTCCAACAATGTTTCCGTTTTACCGTAGCATTAATATTTTTTAAGAATACATAGACGGATATACTAAACGCTGGCCACATATATATATATAATATATTGATATTCGGTAGAGTTTAGTAAATATATATATAATATACTGATATAGTATGACCATATCATACTATATAACCTGGATATACAATAAATATACATATATCAAAATTTAAGTCAGATAGAGATGTAGTATTTATTAATATATATACTATAGTACGTAAAATCTAGCGTGATATAAAGTAATATAAATATATATATATAGTATAGTCTAAGGCCTTAACTGACTTCATTTTTCAACTGAAATTATAAAAATTTTTAATCACTTCTACCTTGTTTGAGCTTGTTTTCAATATTTAATAGTGCATGTGTTTAGGGCCATAGCTGCATTATACAAAGCCGTTGTGAACTGTGGAAATTATCCGAGGATAGTAACTTTTCTCCTGAAACAAGATAACGTGTTATAACAATGCTGTCGCATACTACATTTTCATAGCTCTAAAGGAAATTAAAGAAAAAGCATTAAAAAGTTTTGTCAGTTTTAAAGATGAACTATTAATCTATATATTTTTGTTGTTTCATGGGGTCTTGTAGAAAGTAACGATTTGTGTATTGACTTTAAGTATAATAAGATCGATCCTTGAATAAATTGGTGTAAATTTTGAATTAAGTTGAAAACGGGAGGGGGGGGGACGGTACTATATTCATGCTAAAGGATGCGGTTCGCTGGAAATTAATTTATATTTCTTTAATGTATATCCTAAATAATTTGTTTGGATCAAGGAATGAATATTTGCCAACTAAATGATTTCGATTGCAACATTTTGTATTTTTATTTGATTTTACGTACTGCGTCATGTATTTCCCTAGAACGGGTAGCTTTAAAACATTCTATATCCTGGTATCTTATGTCCAGTAAGAGCCGCAATTTTAACAAATTTTACTAAATAATATATTTTTTAAATTTTGGGCTTTTTGTTTAATGGTTCATTGTAATGTAAACCAAAGGATATACTAATTATTTTCCATTTTATCTTTACATTACATTTTAGAAACACGAGAATGATTTTGGAACCGAAATCTCTCAAACTAACGTTAGACATTGTCATATTCATGTAGAATGTTTCTCAATAAAAGATAAGATTAAGGTCCGTCAGAACATAAGTGGGCCCAACTCTTATGTAGGGTATGGTTATAATATGAGGATAGATTTTTATAACTTCTTTATGATTAGTGACTCTCATTTCCACACAGTCTTAGACCCGCCTTACAGATTAAATGGTGTGCCGCACCTGACTTAATAAATAATACTTCAAGAGATTACCTAAAATACATACTAGTTAGGCGGCACGTGTTAAGGATACCCGAATAGTTTTAAATGATATAGTAAATGTAAATCTTTAAATTAAGACCTTCTATGGAAAGTGAGGGATGAGAATAAAAACAAACGTGCCGTTAATAAGTATTTACATCTACTGGTTCGTTTATCCAAAGTAAAACTTTAGAATGATCCTTAAGCCTATACATACTACAGTAATCAACCAATCTCTCAGCTGCCATGTCGAACTTCGGAGTGTGGCTGAGTAGAGTATTCTGAATAGCATAGAAGAGACCTATCTTGTGAGGTACGTCGCTTAGAGATGAAAGTATACTGGCATGATATCGAGTTAAGTAATGATAGAAATAATCTACATTTACTCACACACATTTTGTTTTTTTGGGGCCTGATGTCTTACTGGAAGCAGATACCTGTACAATTATTTTGAGTCTTAATCGTCAGAGATCCAAATAGACAGTTCATATGCTGATCATATTTCCAATGGCCGTCTACTTTCCAGACAATCTCGTTACTTCACACTCGTGAAGCATGGTATTGTCGAAACTGTCTCTAAAAGGCTATTATCAGCATAAGCATGAGGAAACTACAGAATTTAACTAGTAAAAGTCATACCGAGGCTTAGTTTTTCTTCAATTGGTGAAAAAAAAATTATTTTGACACTATTATTTAAAATTTCTTTAAGAAGACAACTAACAAATCTAGGAAAATTGCCTAAACCAGAATTAAATGCAATGGATTAATGAACCCAAAAAATGAACTAATTAATAATTATATACTAAATTAAAGTACGCTCTATTATATAGGCCTAATACCCTAAAGTAATAATGCTCATCTAAGACAACCTATAACCACTATTCAACACATAAAGTAATAATAATAATAATTAATAATATAATTAATTAATAATAAATAAATAATAATAATAATAATTAAATAATAATATTAACAAACTTTATAACAATATATAAATATGCAAGACCTAAACCTTAACTCTCTCTCTCTTTTCTTTCAATTTTGGGAATAATGTCCAAGACCGAAGACTTCGAGAACATTATAGAAAACACTCGTTCAATCTCAAAATATACGACCGTTTCTTTGTAGATGATGGCTGAATTTGTGAAAGAAATTTTTTTCTAAATGACTCGAAACTAAATGAGTAAAGAATTAATTTTAAAAATGATATTGTCATAATTATTGTGATTATATATCACATTTCCAAACAAAAGATTCTATATTAAGGCTAGATGTTCCTTAAAAGCTCATTAAAAAGTTTCTTTGTACTACACCAACTCAGTTGTCTTTGATTTCTGTGGTAGGGTCATAACCCGTGCATCATATATAGAGCAAGCATTCACACAATGAAATGTATTTCGGGCAGCACAATAGATGATGCAAACCCTTCCTTTAATTGGATTGAGTAGTTAGTCTAGAACTCAATACATTATAACCTTTTTATTCTGTAAAGTTGCCCTAAATTATACTGATATTAATTGCTTCTAGTCCGAGTTCTTACAGAGGCATGCCTCTCCCATTAATTAAGGAGAACTTAGTGAACATCAAAAACGCACGCAACTGCTATTTAGATAAACCTAGCTGGCTTAAATTCCTTACCGCGCTTTTCAAATAAATTACAGTTAGTTGTAAGGGATGCAATATTTGATCAGAAATATGTAAACAATAGGAATATGCAGAATTTTCGCTGGATAATTTAATAGATCTTCCCCAGCTGCAAAACAATTGAATGAAATTCAAAAGCAAATTTAATGTTTATAACACAAGCTCATACAGGATGTGGACACGGGCTGGAGCAGTCAGTATTACATGCTACAAAGAATAAACGAACAAAAGGTAGCAATAATGGCTTACAGTTCTCATAATCTAACCTAACCAAAACTAGCATAGCCTAAACTAACCTAATCTAGCCTAACCTAACCTAACCTACCGAGCCATATGTAACCTAACCGAAATTAATGCTACCATATCTAATTTAATAAGCATAACTGTCTACATTAAAAAGCTCCATAACTAGCTTTAAAAATACTATACTAGTTTTTCCCTGAATATTGTACTATACTATAAAGGTTATATTACCTTTAACAACTATTTATATAATTAACCATTGTTGATTGACGCAAGCAGCATCGTATCTTTTTTGTTTTTTTTCGACCCATGATTTAAAGATAAATTTTTAGACGAGAGCATTACAACCGAAATAGGACAACATTCAGAAGAAAAACAAACAAAGATATGGTTGATAAAATCATCTATTGGTTGGAAAAGGGCATCGAAGATTCCCAAGGTGATGAGCATGAAGCTAGAAGTTCGGTAACTGAAGACACTTACAGCTCGACAACTGGTGAATGAGTATGTTTTGGAGACAGAAAATGAAAATGGATATTTTACCCTTGAGTGTTTAGATCAGTGCTTGAAACTGACTTCAGAAATATTTAATAAACACTGGGGAATTGCTGAAAAGTTAATTGTTAAATTAATGTAATGTGATGTAGGAAGTAATAGTAGAAGATTGCGTATTGAACCCCATATTTTGAAAAGAAAATAAGATCCATTATGGAAATGGTGGGCTATTAACGAATTCTAAAAATTTTTTAAATTTCCAGTAAGTAGGGCAGGTAAACAGTCTATAAAACACAGCTAGATTATAATAAGATTCATGTTTAGAATAACATATGGAGAATGCTATTTTAATTTGTATTCTAGTATCTCCTTACACCATAATTTACCCATTACTAGCGTCCAATATACATTCCAGATATTTTGGACTCTATATAATTTTCTCTGGCTAATGTAGAATCCTTGAGCTCAATGTCAATTAACATATGCATAAAATTAATTTTTTTTAATATTGGAAATTAAGGAAGTAAAAAAATTATAAAACTAGTTAACTTTCTGAATAAATGAAGAGATTCAATTTTTTTAAATAACTAAAAATGTTTATTCAGACATGGCATAAATACAAGGCCCCGGCCTAGAAATAAACTGACCGGTTAAACATAATCATATATATTAATATTATTATAGTAGGGATGTAGCAGTTTGGGATGTACTATTATACGTAGTACTATTTGGTAATATAATGTTATATATATTAAATAATATAAGTCTGTAACATATTATATATATTAATATTTATAACTCATATGTAAATATAATATATATACCTTGTAATTATTATATTACTGGCATTTCAATGGCTTTTTCAGGAGCTGACAATGGAGTTATCTTTGGAATCATTCATGTCCATTATAATGCATTTTATGAAATCGAAACGATTATTTTCTTAAAAATTGTGAATACTACAGTAAAAAAACAAAAGGGAAAGTTTTATAAGGTCATTCGTTCAATAAAAGAAATATATCAGGGGATTTGGGACATAAACATAATGGATGACTATTGATTGTGGCTGAAACGTGATTTAACCGAAGAAATATGTTAAGTAATATAACCTATTTATTATTATTATTTTAAATTTTATAATTTTAATTAAAAAATATAAATATATAATAATTTAAATATAACTATAATACATAGAGTAACAATAATATATATTTACTTACGCTGCAATCCATTAAATCGTAAGAATCTAAAATAAGTCTTGGTGAATCTCCTGATTCTTCAGGGTTAAAAACTGGTTTGTCTGGGGTTCCATCTGGGGTTTCGATCATGGTTATGTGTAAAAACTTTGATGGTGTTTTAAGAGGTGATAAATTACCCACTGCATAATAATAATAATAATAATAATAATAATAATAAAATAATAATAATAATAATAATAATAATAATAATAATAATAATAATAATAATAATAATAAACAAATACTATAATAAATTATAACAAAAATAACTTCTAATGATTTCATAATTTTAATATAAAGCTACCTTCCTACAAACCTCTAGATTTCATTGGCGTCTTTCTAGATGAACATTTAGATGGAGACAAATTCTCTAGAGCCAAAGGATCAGAGTCGAATTCTTCACAGCCATCGCTGGTCATAGTAATGTTAGCAAGAGCAGAATGCTGAATACAAGAGTAACATAATTGAAAGTAATGAAGCTTTAACAGTTGCTTCATTGCCTCAATTTCTTTAAAATCTACATCCGCTTCTTCTTCTTGAACAAAAAACAAACCTTCAGGTACATTTGGAAGACTAAACAGCCAGCCGAGACGTAGCTTCAAGAAAAGACTATTGCCATAGCTTATTCTTCGAGAATTTCTTAAATTAATACATTTATCGCATGCGATATTTTGATCATCTGCAATTCTGTTAAAATGGTAAAGGAGTAATATTACATCATATATTATTATTATATATTAACAATTTTTTTATTATATATCTATAAATCCACCACCATAATGTTAACCTTAACTATATATATATTAATGATTATATATTAGAAACTTATTATTAACTATTAATTCATAAATTATATATAAATATTATTACCTATATTTACTCAGTAAACAATCGTATTTTTTGTTTTTATCGAATGTTGTTTATATTCTATGTAGTCAAACAAAATAACGATTGTAGATGAGATAGAAGTGTTGTTAGAGAACTCAAGATTTGTTTAATCTCTTTTGATTTCTTTCATGAGTACGACAAACTTTTTAAGTCATTTTGTTGTTTTATTATTTTTAAGGTATCCACTTGATAAAAAAATTGCAAAACAAAATGCTAATAAAAGCTGACTTTTCCTTCCCACTTTCTTATTGACCTAAACTATTAGGTAAACTTAACTCTGAGAATAGACATATCAAAACAGTAACAAAGTGGATGGATAGTGTGAGCCATCGATACATCATACAAAAAATGTACAAATTATATTGTCGAGACTTTGCCAAAAGAGGACAATAATTGCTAGAACTGCTAGACTAGGGAATATTTTTAAGAAGCAGAGAAACATGATTCATCGGAGTCAACTTACTATGTTATCTGCGGTTGGGTTGAGAGATAACTCTAGACTGGAATCTATTATTACTATACTAGAAAAAAATACAACCTCTTAAGTAAATAACTGAGCAATTAGAATAAGATATATTACCACATTTGTACATTACAACAATATTGGTACACTAAAAAATACATAGAATTTTATCTTGAGTCTCAAGGTACGAACATAAAACCGTCCCTAACCTACTTAATACATCAGGAGAAAAGTATTCTCTTGTAACTATTAGGATAGCCTTTCAATTCACCATAAGAGTTAAATATATCGTGATGGATGAGCTATCCATTGTCCATCGTACGCATACTAAGTGCCCAAGTTGCACACCATCCACATGGTACCTATTTTCTTTCACTTATGGACCACAACAAACATGCCTGATTCTAATGCGACCCGATATATTCAACATTTCCACACAAATAGAGATTGGGGGAATCACGTAGAAAGCACAATAGTAACTATATATATATTTATATATATAGCACTACTTTATTATTTCACTTTATGAGTATCACTGTAGTATACGCCTTTATCCGCTATATACTCGCTTCTTCCTCAATAACTTCTAGACTATATTTTCCTTATCACTATCACATTATAATTATATATACCTTAGGTACTCACTTTCTGAAACGAACTTATGACCTTATAAGCTAGCAGATATATAGTGATATATATATATATAATATATATATATATATCAGTATATGTTGGAGTTTCTCGGCCGGATAGTACCATTAAACTGATACTCCCTTGGTTATCTCCATTTATTCTATCAGCAATGCTATTTATGATGATAAGAATCTTATTAAAGAATCTTTATTATATCATCTAAGATAAGCATATCAATTGCTGAAGCAGTGAAAAATTACATATGTCAATCGCATGAGTTGTGATAATAGGAAAATGCTTACTTTTTTTCCTAAAGGAACAGTCACGTGCCATCAGTGAGGCTTACTCCTCAAATCTCTCAAAAATCTTGGTATATTACAAATGAAATAAAAATAGAGTAAAATACTCCTATTGTTAAATTTATTCATACATTCTCCAAGAAAATATTTAAACCTTACAACAATTTGTAAATCTTAACATGCATTCATTGTTCCTGAATGGGATTTGCAGAAAAGGTCAAGCTTTTTTTCAATTTCTAAATAGAGAATTTACTCAATTAAAACTTCCATCATTGAAGGTTTAATTTCTCTCTACTCAGAAATATCGAGAAAAAACTTTGAATGTAATGAAACTGTGAAGAAGATAATATAAATACAATTTAAACAATTGCGTATACAAATAAAATCTGATATCTAAACAGTTTGAAGTGAACTAACAGATAGATATGTTATAAGAACTCGAGCAACATATCACTCAATAAGGCATTGTTCAGAAGCAAATCTCAAAATTCAGGATGAAAATAAATTAGAATTATTTATAGTAGACTAAAAAAATCTATCTTTTGTACGTAACTTACATTTTGTTTCAGTAACTAGAATAAAAAAATAGTCACAATGTAACTTCCATGGTTCAATATTCATTCAATGCTGAGATACTTAGATCAGAAAATCCAAACCCAAGGACGATGACTAGAAATGGAAAAAGCGATCAGTGAACCTAGTTAAATAGTTTTGAACAGTTTTATTTTTTATAGGCGATCAAAAAATCAAAGGATGTAGATTCTGAAGGAAACGGATACCAGGTCTAAGAAGGTATATAGCATGTAGTGCAGGAAAGAGCTGGGAATTAAAAGCCGTCAGATCAGAACAGCAAACCAGAATATGGTGAATGGAAATGGAAGTGTCGAGCAACAAAACAGACAGAAGGGGATGGTGAGCTTCAAAAATATTGTGGTCATAATTGATATTGGTATGGGCTATATGCAAATTCGTTTCGGCACCTCACCTGTCTTATAGGAGGAGCTTCATGCTTCGCAGTTTGGCGCTGCTGAAGAATGGCCGAATGAAATATCCTATCAAGTACAAAATTAACATCAAAAGATGGGATAGTGACTGGTTGTCTGAATGCGTTAATTTTTCAGGGCAAGGAAAATTATGTCGAGCCAATGGTTGGTGTGGTAGTTGAGTGATAAGACTTCCTGTTGGCAAGTTCATTGCCAGGTATACCAACGGGAGATGCAACCCAGCATAAAGTCAAGGACATTATCCGTGTGTGGAGCAAATAGAGAAACCTGAGGGACATAGGTAAAGAGATTGGAAAATGGAGAAACTGTTGAGTAACAGAGACAACGAGATTTCTAATTGACTAGTCTCGAAGTGCACCACAGCAGACGGAAGAGGTGGAAAATATCTCATCATCCTTGTTACGGGGAACAAATCTTTTGAAATGAAAAGTTATATTACTTGAAAACTTAAAAATCATAATTTTGGACATCATAACACGGCCTCTCATTACTTGGTGCCTTATTACAGTATACATACGATATATATAATACAGTAAGATGTAAGCTAGCTCGGGAAAATCAAAGCACCAAATTTCCAAACCAAAGAATATTAAACCAACAAATAAATCTGTTGTTTGGAAACACTTCCAAAACAGCCTCAAAAAATGAAGTTAAAAATTTTTGCAAAGCAAATATTAAGTATAGAGTTCTTGTCTGTTCAACAGTAGATGTTTCTCATCAGTAGTCTTAGGTCACGGTGTAGTTACTAGCTCTATTAGAGTGCACTCATTATCTATCTAATCTCGTATGATATTAGCCTCACCTATCTAGCATTAGTATTTACAGTTGCTTTTTTCATTCCTATAGTACAACTCACGGCATTCATTATTGACTTTTTTAACTATCTTTTCTTTTCTTTGAGGTCTTTTTATACTCACCTATTGATTTTATCCTCCTCTCACTGATTATCGCCTGTCGCCCCGTCTTACTGTATATTATATATATATAATAAGTAGGATGTAACTAGCTTCGGGGGAAAATCAAAGCACCAAATTTCCAAACCAAAGAATATTAAACCAACAAATAAAAAAACTGTTGGTTTGGATAGGCGCATAGGAACAGGCGCACTCAAAAAAATGAAAAAAAAAAAATATTTTGCAAAGACAAATATTAAGTAAGAGTTCTGGTCGTTCAACAATGTGTCTCAAACATTATATAAATTTTCTAAAAGAACCTCTGGAAATTAAACTTATTACCACAAAAAAAAAAAAAAAAAAAAAAAAAAAAAAAAAAAAAAAAAAAAAAAAAATAAAAAAAAAAAAAAAAAAAAAAAAAAAAAAAAAAAAAAAAAAAAAAAGAAAAAAAAAAAAAAATCATGGATGGCATGTAAAGATTGATTAAGTTTCGTGGCACCGAATTTAATGAATTTATTTTGGAAAGATAAAAAATAATTCAAATATGATAAACGTACTTTAAATTTTAATACTGTTGTTCAAACCTCTACAATGAATTTTTATTGAAGCAAAAGACAAAAATGTGCAGAGTTTATCAATAAAGAAATAGAGAAAGGACATAGTTATTTACTTATATCAGATGAATAGACTTCAAAACAAAAGATCAATATTAGCAAGAAAAAAAAAGAAAAAAAAAGAGGATTTGGAATATGCGAATAAAAGGTACGATACTTTTGACAGTAAAGCAGCAACTGAATTTAACCTCAACCTGGGCAGTGATTTTTTTTTTTCTTTTGTCACCACTCACAGGCAGAAAATAATAATAAAAATAACTAAAAATATTTCAGACTTCTTCACTAGCTGCATGTAGTTTAGATGCAGAAACTGTAAACAAATGTTATTTAATTAAAAAAAAAAAAACATTGAAATTTTTTTTTTTTTTTTTTTTTACAATAATTTACGAGAGTTGGTGTAGGTTGCGAATAAATTACACCTCAAGTATACAGTATACTATATATACAGTACTAAATTTCTTATATTATTAATCATATAATGTGAAATCCTAATATTACATGTCTATTGGTATTTCCAGGAATTCCTGATCCAAGAGATTCACCAGTTCCCTTTCAGGTCCTCTCACAAAGCTATACATTTTCCATCCTATTCTTCTGTATGACACCAATTGATATGAATAAAGATTACTGCCATAACGATATTATCTCAAAAATAATATTCCATTTTTTTATAACATCTTTTTCATTAAGCCTGACTATATCACTTGTATTATACCAAAAGAAATAAAAGACTGAGAACCCATTACCTTATTCCGCAAACGAAGTTGGTTACTAAGTACAATATCTGTAAGGCTATCGTTCGTTTGATATGGAAGAAATTCTAAGAAACCCAAAAACTTGGCAAGGAGACAAAGACTCTGAATGCCAGAACTCACTTCATCCTGAATTTGATCACCGTGGTCTGTGACAATTAAATAAAATCAAATAAGTGCATTTTATCAATTACCAATACTACTAAAATAATAATAAATCTGAAAGCAGAAAATATTTATTCAGTTAAAAGAAAAATTAATAATATTGTACGAACAAAATTATTATTAAAAAATTATTTTAAATTTTTAACTGAAAAAGGCTCGTGGGGTGACGAATACGTCATATTATTATTATTATTATTATTATTATTATTATTATTATTATTATTATTATTATCCATACTTATTATTATTATTATTATTATTATTATTATTATTATTATTATTATTATTATTATTATTATTATTATTATTAAGTATTTATTATTATTATTATTATTATTATTATTATTATTATAATTATAATTATAATTATAATAATAATTATAATAATAATAATAATAATAATAATAATAATAATAATAATAATAATAATAATAATAATAATAATAATAATATAATTAAGTATGGATTATTATAATAATAATAATAATAATAATAATATTAAGTATGGGTAATAATAATAATAATAATAATAATAAAAATAATAATAATAATCTCTCTTCTTCTTTATCTACCTCTTTTCCCCAAGACTGGGGGTAAGGTGCGTGTCATGCATGGGAAAAGAAAAGCAGAAGAATATGACAAAAGTCGAAAAGAAAGCCCAGCCTTACCGCCCCCTCTGTACCAATAATTAGTAGAACTAGTCGCAGTCAGAAAATCCACCCTAGAGCTTCATGGGACCGCGACGGATCCTCACTATGATAAATCGTCAAGTGTAGGGTTCATCCCCTGGCCCAGGTGGGCCACAACCATACCCCCTCACAAAACCCCGCCATTCTCTCCTATCATGCACCTTTCTTATCGCCTCTGCCAAACTCACATTTCTCTCTCTGCAGAATTCCTTTACTGACCTTAAATCCACCTTTTTCTTTCGGTCTCCCAGCCGTCGGTTCCCAATCACACTCACCATTATACATCGCTTAACCAACCGATATCATCCCTCCTTTCCACCTGACCAAACATTATCAACATACTTTCATTATTCTCTCGTTTTCCCCTTTCTTCACACAACAACTCTCTAATACGTTCATTCCTCATTTTATCAATTCTTCTCACAACTAGCACGCCCCTAAGATTGTTATTATAATAATAATAATAATAATAATATATAATAATAATTAATAATATAATTAAACTATATTTATCATTACTCTTACAGCAAATATAATAATAATAATAATACCATAACAATACTAAAAAAATAATAATAAAATTAATGAATAATGAGAATAAAAATTAAATCAAAAAATAGTTTTATTCTGTCAATGGTATTTATTACATAATACTTATCATTAAAATAGCAATTTAACATAAAAAGAAATACATTGACTAATAATAATAATAATAATAATAATAATAATAATAATAATAATAATAATAATATATAATACCTCTGCTTAACTAATTAAAGGGCAGAGATATTCTGGATTGTATCTGCCTATTTTTCTAGACTTAAAAATGTCATGGAAATAATTAAGAAGCAATAATTATAAAGTTCTTGAAGAATTCTTGTGACCCTGGAAAAGAGGGAACTGGAACTGGTCCACCGAACTGTGATGGCGTAATAAGGCGATCAAAGAGTTTCCGGTATTTTTCAGGGTGTTGCTTCTTCAACTGCCATAGGCATGACATATCTAAAGAGGAAAGGTGGTATTTTTATGAAGACCTTTTTTTAAGTACTACTACTACTACTACTACTACTACTACTACTACTACCACTACTACTACTACAACTACTACTACTACTACTATGATAATAGAAAGAAAGGTTCTTCTATTGTTTTGAAACTATCTATTTTTCATAAATGAAAATAAAATAATTTCGTAAGAAAATAAAATCAATAAAATAACAAAGGTTTTGAACCCAACGATGCTCTTTTCAAAAGTAACAGTCTGAAAGAAGATATATGAAAGAAGATAGTATTCATGGTAGTGACGAGACAAAGCAAAAATAATTTCCAATTTCAATTGTGAAATAAAATTTCCAATGATGCCAATTCCAAAAAAATTGCCGATTCATCCGAATCTCAATGTCAATTTCTAATCATAGTACCATGTCAAAATAATTTCCTATTCCAATTCCGATAAGCCATCGCATCATTAATTCATTTTTTTTAAAATACTTAATGAGGAGTCAATATACCTCGCTATATAGTAAATTATATTTTTACAGTTAAAATATTAAATAAAATCAAAATAAATAAAATAACCATTTAATTATTTTAAATTTAGCAACAGCAACCTTATTTCTGCAAACATTAGAAATTCTAAGAACGGTCGATCCCTTTACTATCATAGTGAGTAACTGAGACTTGCAATACATACCTTTGCCAAATGTTAGTTAATAATTATGTAAGACCAGATATTGTAATCACTGAATCATAGTTTCACCCTTTTTAGCGCTCAATATATACTGTTCGAATGACCAACCTAGAAATAGAGTTAATGCCATCCTTCCATAGCCTTAGGAAACCTATGTAGTGTTTATAAATATTATATTATATTAATAATTTAATTATATATATTATATAATATTATATATATATATTATATATAAAATATATTATATTATATATATAATATTATTCTATATTATATATATTAATATATATATATTATATATACTATATATATAATATATAATAATATCTATACCTCATTTCGCCCAGAATTGGGTATCGTGAGGATGCGCAGCATATCATTCCACAAAACAGAAAAGTAGTCAGATAAGTTGATAAAGATAAAAGCGCACTTACCCTTCCCACACTCATATACCCTTTAAATGAACAACTACGTTCGAGTCAGAAAATCCCCTAGGGCTTCATCGAGACCTGCACAACCGACTCTCACATCTTGTTATCCCCTCCCGTCAAAGTGAGGGTTCATCACACCCTTGCCAGGCCACAACCATACCTACATCCACACATAATCATAAAACCCTGCCATTCACTGCTATTATGCTGTTATGCCCTTTTCTTCTTGCCCCTGCCAAACTGCATCTATTTAATATTCCTCTCAGGGTATTCTTTACTGGACTCTCAATCACCTTTTGTTCGAAGTCCTAAAGATGGTAAGAATTCCCAGTAACTCACCACATATACAAACACCACTTCCGCTTATATTATCATACCCCGACTATCATCTATTATGTCACACAGCCATCCTTTACTCATAATGCTACAAACACTATCCTAATCGCTATTCTCTTCTTTATTCTTTCACTTAACGTCTGTATCTTCTACACCACCTGACACACACTCCACCCATAATACGTCCCACATTCTTTACACATTCTACCTCAATTCTCTCTCACATTCTAATACACTACAGATTGTCCTCTAATAATACATTAGTATCATTCAGATCTATTACACTCTTATTTCATAGTCAATAGTATTCAGACTATTAATATATCCATTAACATGAGTATACACACATATGCTTCTTATCACAATACACTTTAGTACACTGCACAAGACTCCTATCCCATTTACCATACACCCAAGGATTCTTAACTTTGGCACCCACAACCATCATACCATTCTCCCCTAATACACTTTGAATCTCATCGCGTTCCCATTTCCATCCAACATATATCTTCAATATTTAAAATACGAGATACCCCACATATTCCACTTGTACTTAAGAGACTAACATGTCTGTTTTTTAGAAGCATAGTTTCTTCGTTCTCATAGATGTAAAATCTTGATACTCACACCTCTGATACTCACATTAATATGTGATGTTTTTTTCAACTTCATTCCTTCTCACGTTCACTTGGAGCACTCTCTCAACCACATCTGCATATATCTCTTTACATACTCGATAAAGTTCCCTTCTATATGCTTATTACAAAGTAATCCGCCCACATGTCTCTACCCTTCACCCATCATAACAGAGTATCTACCATTCTTCCTCATCATCCTTCAGAAGCCACTCACATACTCTTTTGTTGACAATATCAACTTCGTTCAGTCAACTTCACAATTCTCGACTGACCTATTTTTTGGTCAATATCACCCAGAAATTCCTAGATACTATACATAGCGGATTTATCATTCATTCAATTTTCTTCTACCTATGTTCTACTCTCTGTATAATACTACAGAAATATACCCTACTTATTTCTTCATACCCGTATAAACCTCACACACACTTTCTACTTATTCTATCTTCATTACTGCGTCAAGATCTGTTATGATACAGCAAGTATCTGATTCATCAGTCTAATAGACATATTCCCTTTCTCATATGATTCATGTATACTTCTACTCTCTCTCTTCTCATGAACTTTTTCGAACATTCGTTTTTAATTATCATATCAGAAGACCTTACTTTATTCCCTATGGTACTACTCATCCAGTTTCATTCCTACCTCCAACACTGTGTATCATTGATCTTCTCATTATTTTCCCATGATTTATGTCTCAAATCTAGCCTTCTGCTTTTCTTCCCCATATATTTTCATACATCAGCTTTTTTTCAAAACACTTTATCATTAGGCACATTTTCAACCATACCACCTTCTTACTTTTCACCACTTGTATCACCTCCTCATTCACCATTACTACAATTGGAATCTTTACCCTTATCTACTACCTTTAGCAAACACCAACTATACATTCTGCAGTCCATACAAAGAGCTTCTCTTTTCATTTCAGTCCAGCATTTAGATCACATTCAATCTGACTTATATTTTGTCAAGTGATTTTTCACATACTCATTTCCTTATATACCTACTGTTAAATTTGTAACTTCCCATTCTTCACTTCTTTTTCATTTCCTCTCCATTCGTAATGTCTCTAATGTTATTAATATTTTACCTAATAAATTTTAATGATATGATATTCCCATTCCTCATTCCTCCATTATTAGGTATTTATATTTAAAGTAAATTGGATCCTATTTGTTAAGTTACTGCTTTTGGAAAGGAATATAAGTAACTAATATTAATTTCCTTATTATTTGATTTTAATGTAATATTAAACAAATTAATAAATGTAAAGTTATTTTCATGGTTAAAAATTAATTTGAGGCAAAAAGCAGAAAAAACTGTGATCCATCACCTATCGTTAAAATCAAATCTTCTATACTGCTTCTTAAAATAAGTCTGGAACTGGTGAGGGTATCCTTGGAAAGCTTATATTCTATTAATCAGTTTTCATGACTTGGAAATTGTAAACATCTTTATATTCTAATGATTTGGTAAGAGTGATATATGACAGAATTTATATTCAGTTTATTATTAGAGAATATTTTCATAACCATCCAGCCAATTTATTAGATGCTAATTCTCATAATTGTATAGGCTTTAAATTCTATGGGTATGGTCATATAAGAGCTTTCTATATGTAATACATTTCCGGTCAAGAAGAGATAAACAATCTAAAAGTAGTGATAATGTCTTCACCGAAAAATAAATGCAATTGAATGGGGAAGTAAAAATATTTGCATCCTGAAACTTATCATTTAACTTTTCTTCAATGGTAAGAAGTTGCAACAAAAAATACAGTTCTACCATGATATTTGGCACCATATTACACAAGATTAGACTAGAGTAAATATCAGCTAATATTTGCAATTCCTTATTATTTGTAACCAAAGATAAAGATTCCTCATTATGTATAGTATTGATAGATTTTTTATTATGGGTTAAATCTAATGAATTGGTTTTCACTGTAAAAAAATTTTCTGGATTATCAAATTTTTGCAATTTATCTATTTCTTCTCGTAACAGCTTCCTTTCTTGATCGAGTGAATATGATTTTGTTTCTGAAGTTATAAATAATGGATTATTTTTATTTTGTTTTGTGGGGACACCAAATGTTAGTCTATTCCCTTCTTTCGATATTTCACCAATTTCCTGACAACTTACAACACGTGTTGGGTTAATTCTTTTCTTTTTCTGCTCAGTTCTCTTTGAACCCTGGCTACCAATAACAGGAAAAGCTTCATTATCCTCTAAATTAAACGAAATTTCTTCTTTATTACTAAAATTACTTGAATTCTTTTGAGTATTTTTGTAGTTCTTTTTCTTCTGAGACTTTTTGACTGGTTCAGATACGATAAAATCTGCTAAAACGCTCTTCCTTTCACTCACTTTATTGAAATCAGATTTTCCATAACCTCCATAAGAATGATTATGTGGTTGCGAGTTAATCTTTTGCTGTGTGACTCTTGGCGTAGATGTCTTATAAAATCTATTGCTTTGGTATGTCACAGGCGAATCATTATAGGAAAATGAATTTGAATGCAGAGTTTGAGTTTTTTCAGGACTTTGAAAAGAAATCTTTTGATGATTGTCAAATGTGTTGCCTTCTGAAAGATTAGCCTGAAAATAAAAGATTTTATACAATGCATTAGAACATTAGAAATAAAGACAATAAGCCACATGGGCTTATCGAGATTGTCCAGTCAAGTCAACAGAATCAATCACCAAACAACAAGTTCATACAAATCCACAAAGCACCCTAGGGCTTGTCAATAACTTATATAGTATACACAAAGCACCCAAGGGCTTGTCAATAACTACATAGTATACACAAGGTCTACAACTAAAAGAAAAAAAAAACTATAATCTTAAAAATATATTGCTAATTCCCACATTACAAGCCTGTGTAATAAACTTACATATTAATTAAACATGCAATCTTAACCTTAATTAACTACTTAGTGACTAAACACCACGTCCAATTCTGGCTTATGTCAAATTTAGCTATTCGAATATATCCAAAACGCATCCATATTCCTCCTATCTCAATCCTTTCTTAAATTGATGCAATCTGGACGTGGCACTCACAACGCTCATATGGTATAAATCTCCATTCCAATCCTAGCCGCTCAAAATTTAACAAACACTATTAAACTAAATGAAGTGCTTTCTTATAATCACTCAAGATGAACAGAGCTTTTCTTAATTTTCTTCATTATTATGCCGCACTCACATTGGTCCTCCCCATCGTTGCTCTATCTTATGAAGAAATTTATTAGGTCTCTGTTATTATCAATAAATGTAAATGTTTTGGTAAACTTGTATCTTTCCCCTCTGAGAATCCTGCCTTTCTAACAAAAAACATTCCTAACTCTCAGCCTCTCCTCAATAGCTCTACCTCTAAAACCCAGAAATTACCTTTGTTGCTCTATGTTGCACTCTCTCGGTAGCATATCTAGTTCTTTCCTTTTTTAATAAAGGGCCCAAACTTGTGCACAATTACTTGCTAATACTTACTGGCGTAAATAAGGCATTATTCTAGTTTACTTCATAACTTCCTTGCTCTTCGTAACACATGCGATTTATTTATGCCCAGCATCTTCTTATTAGCTTATTCCTTGCTTCCCAAACAATGATTAGCTACTTTCAAATTAACGCTTATAATAATCACACCTAAATTTTTCTCTTGGTCACAGACTCAAGCCACAATCCCCATTCATCATCGGTCAGTTCAAACCTACTTTTATTTTGAGTTAACCCTAGGTGAAAGAACCTTACACATTTTACTAATAAAATTCATTTGCCACTTATCTGCTGCCCACCCAAGAAGTTTTTCAAAATCATTTTGAATCTTTTATTACAATCTTCACTAATTTCCTAAAATGAGAGGTATGCCACTTTGTATCAATCTGCTAAATCTTAGAAAACCTTACATTTAAGTCCATGGTCTAAAATCATTTATATAACTATATGAGGAACAATAGTGGCCCCAGCAAATAACACATGTGGGACAACGCACTCTTCGACTTTATTTTCCCATAGATGACTTATTGTTCATTTATATGTAACAAATTCCTGTTTTCTATTCCATACACCAACTCTTTAATCCAACATTCGTAAGCCTCCATCCCATACACCTTACAATTGGCATATAGACTTCTTCATAACAGCCTTAAGTGGGTGAACCTTTCGCAAAAGCTTTGCTAAAGTCTAAATATAATAATATCAAACTACTACCAAAAGCAAAGCAATGCAGTCAGTAACGTATTCCATAATTCCTAAAAGGTTGTCCAACATGACCTACCCTCTCTGAAACCATGCTGGGAGTAATACAATATCTTGTTATCTTCCAAATATTTCTCTATAATCACCTTTCAGTAACTTTTCCAAGAACCTTTATACATGCCATAAATGTTTAAGGCTAACTTGGCTCTATAATTTAATCCCAAATCTTTCTTACTACTTTTACTTATAAATAGGCATAACCAAACTACAATATGCTGTTTTCTTAAGTCGTCTGGTACTCTTCTCACCAATGATTATGATCGCTTAAAATCACATCAGTACACTTTTGCAATGCTGTACTAAACTTCTCCTTCAGATTCTGTTACTTACTACCATATATACCATCAGTGACCTGCAGCTTTAACTTGGGTCAATATGGTCCAGTAAACGTTTATATCTTTTTACCTATGAATTCAAAATTCTTTAGTAAGTCCTATTTGTTACAGTGCATCAGCCAGAACTAATATATTCTCCAAACTAGTATATCTAATCTTCCTCCAGTAAACATTGAAGCAAAATAAAGTCTGAAAATGTTTACACAGTTTGCACGAGTTCACTTAAATTTTCATCAATTTTTTAATTTGGATACTCCAATTGTCCTTATTCTACTCTTTAAACTTTATATAAAGTCTAAACTTCTTCAGGTCCTTTATACTATTCCTTGATAATAATATTGAAAAAATCTATTAGATCATCCACATTCGCATTTGTGTATTTTAATAATTAAGATGTCCTCCTCATACACCCACAATTCAGCCCCCAATATTACGTCGTGGCGACCATTTTCAAGTTTTGGGCATCTTTCCTTTTTTTTCTAAATCTATAATTTTAATGGTAGATATATACAATATGCAATATATATACATATATTATTTATTATATATCAGTATAATATATATAATATATATAATATATATATAATATATATAATATATATTATATATTACTATATATCTATATATTTATTCATATATATATCACATATACTTATATATATTAATATTTATACTATATATATATATAATACATAATATAGCCGGTATTATATCGTTATATATATATAATAAATATATCCGGTATATATAAATATATATATATAACTATAATATTTATATATTATATATACTATATATACTATATATAATATATAGTATATATATACTATATATATATATACTATATATATCTCATATATATTAAGGTATATATACCTGCTACTACTTTAAAGCCAAAATAATGAAAATTAGAAAAAATTTCAGCGTCTTAGCTTTGGATAAGGAACCATGTCGAACTTGACTTCTTCAAGTAACTGCTCGGAGAAGCCCATGATTCATTGGTTTTAATTGGGCTTGTTACATTTTATTTTGGAAGTGAAAACCAGTTATGGCTCTATTTTTAACGATGCTGAAAAAAAATTCACAGGCACATAGTAATAAACTTGCACAGGAAATCATTATATATATTACAGGTATAATATGTATAATTATATATTCTTTCTTCTTTCTTTCACCTTCCTCTTTGCCCCAAGATTGGGGTTAAAGTGTGCATGTATCAAAGCATCAGAAAAAGAAAAAGCACGGTAAGGAGAGCATGACAAACGATCGAAAAGAAAGCCCAGCCTTAACCCGCCCCCTCTGTATACCATTAATTAGCGAGAGCTCGTCACAGACAGAAAATCCACCCTATAGAGCATCATGGGACCAGTCGCGGACGGACCCTCACTATGGGGTATCGTCAAGAATGTAGGGTTCATCCCTGGCCCAGGTGGGCCAACCACCATGCCCCCATACAAAACTCCCCCATTCACTCCTATCTGCACCTTTATTCTCGGCCTCTGCCAAAACTCACATTTCTCTCCTTCGACATTCGTCACCGACTCAATCAACTTCCTCTTCGGTCTCCCGCCGGTCGTTCCCAACATCATCGTCAGTCACTCACCACTAATATCATCCGCAATTAAAACCAATCCGAACTAAATCACTCATTACCTTTTCCTACATGTCACCATACTCACATACTTTCATTTATTCTCCATTTACTCCCTTTCTTCACACCAAACCACTCTCTAATACGCTCATTACGTTCAATCCTCTCTTTATCAATTCTTCTCACACCTATCCCGCCCCTAAAACCCTAAGTAATTTGTTCCATCTGAAACACATTGAACTTTAGATATTCCTATACTTCTTATTCCAGATCATCGTCTCATACCATACATAACCACATATTGTTCCAGCTCCGGCTCCGCGTAACCCAAACATACCCTCAATGTAAGACCGCTAGCACACATCAAGACATTTAGTCCCCTTTATTCACCAACGTATTTCATTGCAGCCATGCCAACCTCCTACGCCATTTCACAACTTTCCTACTTAAACTCCTGCATCGTCCGTTCCTTCTCAATCCTAACATATACCCTCAAATATTTACAAAGACCAGTACATCCATTGGTTCTAGCTGCTCACCATCTAACATAACTTCACACTGAGGAGTGTCCTCACTCACAACCATACCTTACTCTTTATCCACGTTTACTCTTTCAAAGCCCTTCTTTTACACACCCTGCCAATCTCTCTACCAATCCCCTACTCAACTCTCTTCAGATTTCGCCACACAGAACCAAATCATCCGCATAATAATATGGTAGGGGCACCTCTCACTCATACCCCATTCTCCGCATCCATTCTAACACCATTTTCTCTGCACCACTCGAATTCTTCATAACCCATCCATTCATGACTATTGAATACAAGGAGACAAATAACACAACCCTGTTTACTCCGCATATTAAAATCCCTAAACCATCACCCTTGACACCGATTTATTCTACCCACGCTTCACTATCGTCATACCATACTTTTGATCCATCTAGAAAGCTTACCACCAACACTCATATATCACTAACACCATGCTATAAGCTTCCTCTACTTAAACTCTATATACGCCTGTGCAATTTCCATAAACACCTAAATCTACATTTACTTCTTCCTTCTCTCTCATTGTTCTCAATCATCTTGCTCTTCAATGTAAACGATTTGATCACCAGCACTCCTGCTACCACTCTAATCGCCACTTGTTTCTGCCACTCCCAACTCCAGTCCTATCAGTCATCCGCGCTCACTCTTCTCGAACCAAACATACCTAGCATATACACCTTCCCTACAACACTTCAGTAAACTATTCCCCCACTATTAATATTCTACATGTTCCCCCGTTTTCTCCTTCCCTTATCATAAGTAGGTACCTATTACCGCTTCTCCTCAATCCCTTAGGATACTTATACCCTTCTATAAACGCCTTATTACACAACATTCAATCACAATAATCTCGCATCTCATTACCCTCCGTTCTTGATCATATTCACCAGTAATTTCATTTCTATATGATAACTGCATGATTTTACCATTCTTCCAATTTTACACCCTGACTCCATTATATCCTCTCCTTACTAATAACCTTCATTCCCATAAATTACCTTATATTATATAATTCCGGTATATATAATACTACTATAATATATATTATATATACATATATATACACATAATATATATAATATAGTATATATAATATATTATATAATCTATATAACTTATATTTACCTAATATTCTTTATAATATATAACTCATATACTCCTTATATATATGATATAATTTGAGTTAAATACAGGACCCACCTACATCCCACAGGGAAGGAGCCCACTAGGTTGAATAAGTCTAACTCCATGGTGGGTTTCTGGCTTCATATATATATTAATACTAATAATATTTATATTTTTTTGTACCCCTATAATATATATATATATTTATCACGTATATATAGTTAACTATATATTACATTGGGATAGATACTTTAATTCTTAATCTAGGATGTTATCTTTTGGGATAATCTTATTGTCTAGCAATACAGAGTACTAAATAACACTTAAATGACATAGGTAATTAAATATTAGTCACCCAGAAACCAGGTGCCGCTGGATTGGTCACAATAAGTGTCGCTAAACTCTATGTATATTATATTTCATGACTCGTGCACCTGGTATACCGTCAGACCTAGCCAGATGCCCTCTCAGAGCATTCTTCGCATAGATGCTATTCAATTAATTCATTGGTTTGTACGATATCAACTATCTATTAATAACTATGCATGAAGCTAGGGACCTCCCGACGCTCGCGGGCGGGCCAATCTTTAGTCCGGTGGTCCCCACTGGGGCTACTCTAATTTAGCCGGCGGGGTTAGCTAAAATTAGAAATGCAATTCAAAAACACTGAAAGTTTAAAATTGAGTTCGATGGCGCCATTGCTAACAATTGTGATTGCTTCGGCCAGCTTAATTTATAAAAAGGAAATAATATTCTAATTAATTAAAATTAAAAAATAATTTTTGCAAGAAAATTTTTAGCACGTTTGTTAGGATTTTTTCTAGAAGAATAACTGTATTATATATATATACTATATGTATATATATACTACTACATGATATATATATACTACTATATATAGTATTATATATATATCCCTATATATACTAATATAATATATATAATTATATATATATATATATATATATTTATATCTTAATATGATAATATAAATTTTGCCTTGAACGCTAAGTAGTAATACTACCCGACATTTATAATAACTAATGCGTACAATGCTGATCTTGCCTACACTTCTATGGCTTGCCCAAACGATTCATCAAGCTAATCACGCCTTACGCCCTATCATTTCCAATACTAATTGCACTACTTATAAACTTTTCTTCCTGGTTATCTTCTAATTAAAACCATTAATCGGCAAAATTTCACCTCCCATCTCATCAATACAGAGATTTCATACAACGTATTCAAACACTTAATCCTTTAACCCACAATTTCCTTAGCTTTGACGTACCCCTCCCTTTTCACTTCCGTACCTGTCGCCATTTACTGCTAAAACTTACATAGAAAACTATGTTCAAGACAATAACAATCACTTTAAATATCCTTTTCTCCGCTTCTTAAGAGCACTTATTTCTCTCACACTGATTACAGTTTCTTTACTTTAACAATTCTTTTTACAAACAAACTTATGGCTTCTCAATGGGTTCTCCCTTATCTGCCACTTTAAGCAATATTTTTATGGAACTCTTTGAACACCACTACATTATTCATCACCCTTCTCTTTCTAATGCCACATGGCTTCGTTATGTGGACGGCGTGTTCTGCGCACTTCCAAATGACATCAAATATAAATTTCATTTTACAACATATCAATAACATTCATCCCCTACCTCCTTCACACATGAATTACCTATTAACCCTTCTCTACCTTTTCTTGATACTTTAATTTCATGGAAAAACTCTTCCACATCTATCCTTTCTGTCTACAGAAAAACCCACTTCTTCCTCCTCTATATCATTTGGTGTTTTCGACTCATACATGTAACAACAAAATTAGCTACACTAAGTTCGACTTCTCTTGTTTATCCTTATCAACAATCCTCTCTCTCTTTCTCACGTGCCGACAGGTGGGGGTAGGATGGGAAGGGTTTATTATGATTTTTGTTGGCTTTTCGATAAGCTGAATTAATGGACATAAAGGAGGTGATATGTGTAGTTTGATGAAGGAGAAAAAAAGAAAATTTGAGTTTCGGTTTGCAAAAGAAAATGCGAAAATCGAAGGGCTCCTAAGATACGAGGGCAGGTTAGCTGTAGCTAATTTTGTGTTACATGTATGAGTCGAAAACCAATGTATATAAAAGGAGGAAGAAATGGGTTTTCTGTAGACAGAAAAAAAGGGATGGATGGTGGGAGACGTTTCATGAAAATAAAGGGTTTATAAGAAAGGTTCGAGAAGAAGTTAATTAGGTTTCATGTGTGAAGGAAGATGGAGGATATGTTTTGGGTTGGTTTGGAGGGGATGAGTTGGACGAGGTTCTCCCCCGCCTCTGGCCCTCTATCTTAGGCCTTCGAGTTTTGCTCTCCTCCTAATCCTTCAACAGAAACTCAATTCTTTTTTCTCTTTCATCAAACTAAAATATCCTCCTTATGTCATTAATTCAGCTTTTCGAAAAGCCAAACAAAAATTCTATAATAGTAACCCTCCCATTCCTCACACCACTTTTCCTTATCTTCCCATTCCTTATAATATAAATCATCAATTAAAAGAACATCTTCCCCAAAACATTCTCTTCCTAAAATTTAATACAATTCCTTGAAAAAAGTTTTTAAAACCCCTAAAATTAATACTTATAAAACGCAATGCATTAATAAAATTCCCTGCTATGACTGTCCATCTGTTTACATCGGCGAGACTAATGGTCTACCCAGACGAGTTAAGCCGTTTTCGTTGATCTTATCAAAGAATCTCCTAATTCAGCTTTAACAGTCATCGAACTCTGCACGACCATAAAATCAATATAAATTCCGTTTCTCCATTGAATACATCAATCAAGTTATGAAGAGGAAAATAATTGAATCGTCATATATATACAATACTGATAATTTTATTAAAATACCGGGCGAAGTGAGCCTTGACATTATTCAAAATTCTATAATCCTAAATTCAGGATGCCTTAAGGATGTGAAGAGGAGGACGGCCAACTAAATTAAACAATATTTTTCATTTAACTTTTTTTTCATTTTTGTATATTCTTGTCATTCCATCGGACAGAGGCCTTTGGATTGTCTTAGGCGAAAGCTAATGGTTACTTTGTTTTTGTTTATATTCATATATTTTAATCTGTGATTTTTATTAAAGTATTATTTACGTGCCTATGGTGACTATTATATATATATTATATATATATATATATATATATATATATATTATATTATATTATAAATAATTATTATATATATATATATCTATATATATATATTATATATAATATATATTTATTAACTTCAATTAAATAAATAATTTTGAAAAGAGATTTCGGAAAATGTTTGATTTTCTTTGAAGATTTTACTTTAAATAAATTTTTTTTTTTTTTTTTTTTTTTTAGTTTTCACCCCCACTCACGGCCAGAGCCCTATTCAGGGAGGGGTGTTACACGCCAAAATTGCATCCGCTAGCGCAAATTACGCAGATGAACACTGACGCAGGCTTTAAAGTGATTGGATTAAATTCAGCAGGAACACAGAAGATGGAAGAGAGTTCCACAGAACAGAGGTGGCAGGAAAGAAGGAAGCACCGCAGCGTACTAGCCTGGAGTACCCAATATCTACAGGAAACTCGTGAGCAGACACAGCACCACTTGTGCTACGAGGGCACGTAAAGGTGGTGGCACGCGGTAATTTCCCTCGAACACCTGCCGCTACGATACCTATAGAAAAGAGTAAAGCACCAACATCTCGCCGCAATAATATTTTTACAAATTATATTTATTTCCTTTTCCGAATTCGTTTTGATATATCAATTTCGAGATATTTTTTTGTTAAAAAACTCGAAAATTATAATTTGGCCTTCAATTTTAATTTCAAATCGCAGTAATTACAAAAAAAAAATTGAAATATAATTTAGGTTTTATATATTTTTGATCATTTATAACAAAGGAGTCATGGAATTAAAATATATTTTTTTATTTTGTTTGATTTAACCCATCTATTATTTAGTGTAAATTTACAGTTAACCGGCTGGAAAACCCCGGTTTTTCCTGATTTTTTGGCCGGGGCCGGGGTTGCTAAAAATGGCCGGGGTTGTGCCGGGGCCCCGGTCGGTCCTTAATTGAAGCGAGAAAAACTTGGAAAAGTACGATTATATGCTTATTTTAAAGTTTGACTTTTGTTTTATTTTAAGGGATCCTCTCTATTTTGCCAAATTTTATTATTATATATACTATATATAATATAATATATATATATAAAATATATATATATATATATTAATTTATATATATATATTATATATATTATATATATATATATATATATATATATATATATATATACTTTTTTTTTATGAAAAAGGAAGTATTTAGTCATTTATAAATATATTATGAGCTCTTGCCTTTAACAGACTTTAGGGCTTTTCCTAAATTAAATGGATGTAGTTGCGCAAAAAATGAACCATGTTCCTTAACATTAAAATATGGATTGGTTCATTTTTTTTTTTTTTGAATAACCAGTTTTTAACTACGTCCAAATGTCCCTAATATAGGCGTATTATAGTAGAAGAATGCACAATATTAAACAATAATAATAATAAAAAAAAGAATAAGCCACAATTGTACAACAATATAATAATAACTGTAAAGAATTTAAGGGAAGTATTTTATTAAAGTAATATTGTATAGACCATATATTGAAAAAGGTTAGAGACATGATTGCTATCTTCTGAGTATATAAAAAAATAGTTCATAGACAAAAAGTGAATTTTGAACAAAGGAGGAGTAAAAAAGTCGGAGGGGTAATGTAAAATATTTTAAAAAGCTAATTTGTTAATGAGAAAATTGGAAATCATATTTTACAAAATGTTTATTTAAAAGATTACCTTAAAATCTAAGTTTAATCCAAGTTTCATATAAAACATTTTTCAGGTCATAAAAGTATATATATAATATGGTAGCCAAGTGGCAACCCTGGATGATGATAATTAGTATCATCACTTTATATAAAGTACTGGTATCGTATTGTAAAGAACTACCACTAACCTGCTTGTTTCCTCTCGAAGATAATTCAAAAAGAACGGAACAAATTCCACTTTGAGAGTTTCGTATTCATCCAAAATAGGGAACTGAGAATGAAATAATAATTATACCGGTTTTTTTTTATTTATATATATATATATAAAAAAGCAAAATAAACAGCAAGAAAAATAAAAACTACTAAGTAATGTATTGCTACAAAAACTAATAAATTATTAAAATTTCATAATTTGATTAAAATTATTAAAATTTGATTTCTATATGAAACAACAGTAAAATGAATTTTGCAACCTAATTAAATAGCATATTTACTGATATATATATACCGTATATATATAATATATATACTATATATATATATATTATATATATATATATATATATAATTATATTATATATATATATATATATATATATATATATATACAGGGTGTCTCAGCGAATACGTAACAGCTGTATATCGCGTGAAGTATTGCGTATGTGACAAAATTTTTTAAATAAAACCTGTGTCCTTTAAGTAGTTCTACGAGGTGGAACAGTTACAGTTTATTTTTGCGCATGCGCAGCAGTCCAAATGCGCGGAACTATGTTTTTTTGAATGGAATGGTATATTTTTTATTCCAGATTTGAAATGTACATATGAAATTATACATTAATTACTTGACACACTTTTACCTACAGTTTATACTGTACACGCTATTCGCGTTCAAAACATTGAATCTTTAATGGTGTACCAGTGAGTGACCAGTGAGTGAGGTTGTGTTAATTTTTGCTCCAATTTTATTAATATAATTTGTGTATTTGAAAGTGAATTTAGTAAACAAATTAGTGTTGTGTTTCTAATTACACTACTGCTGTGTATATAACTACAGTCATTAACAATTGTTATATTAATTTTGTGATAATTTAAATTTGATAGCCTAACCCTAGCCTAACATAGGTAAGAGTTTTACTGTTTTCTGTGTCTGGGTTTATTTGGATTCTTAAATAGACTTTCTGTATTTAAAGTCTTTATTAATTGTTACTTTAATTTAGTGATAATTTAAATTTAAATTGGTTTTATAGACTGAATTAATTTAATGTCTTAATAACTTTTATATATCCCTGCCTAGGCTAGAATATAAATTGTTTAAATTTTTTAACCTATTTTTATTTCAGGTAGTTTATTTTCTTTTTAGGCTTTAGTGATATTTAAACTGTAAGTTGGTATAAAAAAATAGGTACAGGTTAGTAAGCTAATAATAATTTAAAAGTAATGTCGCTACTGTGATAATTGTGGGACTGTAAGAGGTGAATATGTGAATAGATGCCCTGTTTGTAATTTGAATGCAGAGAATGTGTTGTTAAGGAAGGAGATTGCAAGACTGAAGATATGCATGTGAAGGGATTGAAAGAAGAAGTATTTGAGTTGAGAAAGGAGGAAGTGTTAGGAAAAAAGTTAGTAGGAATGTGGTCGAGAGGCAAGGAGGGAGCGGGATATAGGGGGTAGACAGGAATAGTGATTCACCTGGCAGGAAGATGAGAGGGAAAAGGATAAGTTAGGGTATAATAGGTCTGCAGAATGATATAGATGTAGAAACTAGAAATAATGATTTAAAGATGAGGATCTAGAAAGTCCAGTCAGCCTTTGACCTGCAGTAACAGGTTCGACTGTCCTTCCAGATGGGGAGGGATCAAGAGGGCCAATGGTTAATGTTGAGTTTCTGAAGGGAAGACTGATAAATTGCTAATTGGAAACTCTATGTACGATGCCTAGATAGGACTTTTCAAACTAAGAATAAAAAAAAACAATTGAAGAGTATGTTATCCAGGTGCCAGAGTGGAGTGATATCGTGGATAGGATAGATAGAGAGTTTGATTCTACAAATGTTGATTCGGATGTTTGTGCAAGTGGGTACACATGATATAGGACAATAGAAGGTCAGAAGAATTAATAGCAGATTATAGGAGATTTATTGATTCAGAAGATGAAGCTAGTGGAAGAAGGTGCATGATTTCTGGGATTTTACGCTAGGTTAGGTGCAGGTCAGGAATGGGGGAGTAGGGGTTTAGGTGTAGCTTTAGGTGTAATGAAAGGGTTAGGAAATTATGTTTTCAGAAAAAAATTAGGTTTTTGGATTTGTGGGAGAGAATTTCTGGATAAGATCTTTTTGCAGCAAAGATGGAGTTCACTTGAGTCGTAAAGGTGTTGCAGCTTTTCAGTACAGTTTGGAGACTTATTTAGCAAAAACAGGTAAAGTTGGGGGTGGTGGCTTAATCTGGATACAAATAATAGCAATGGTAACTGGTTAGTGGGGAAGATCAATAAAACTATTTGTTACAGGTTTAAATAATGATGATGCAATAAAATAACAGCATTTCGAGTAACAAATGTTTTTACACACAAATGCTCATAGGCTTAGAAATAAAAAAGATGAGCTGATAGTTATACCATAAATGAGAATCTAGACATTATTTTGCATAACTGAGCATGGGTTAATGAAGAATTATAATGGAGACTCCTTTCAGGAATATGAAATAGAGGGATATTCAACTTTATTTATACCAGCGTAGGGGAAAGAAGGGTTTAATTTGAATTGCTTTTAATGTTAAAAGAATTCAGACCAACTGTACTAATGACTGACTTTAAATTTAATCAAAGATATTGAATCAGTGTGGGTGATATCCTTTTATACAATAAATCATATAGAATAGGGGCATTTTAAAGACCTCCTGGCCAGAGTCCAGAATTAGATGCTGAAATTTGTGAAAGAAATTGAAGACAGGCTTTGCTGAAGTCAAAAGGTATAGTCATAAATGGGTGTCCTTGGTTAATTTTCCTGGCCTTCATTGGGATTCCTTGTCTAATATGACCATAGTAGTTTCTGCATTCATAAAATGTATACTAGATAACTTTTTGACCCAGATGGTCCAAGACCCCACAAGTATATGATGCAACTATTAGACTAAAAAGAATAACGATGAAAGTATGGGTGGATGAAGTTAGAGTTGAGGAGAATTTAGGACTTCGTGACCATATAATAAATTAGATTTAATATGAAATGTGATATTGGGCCCCAAATTGCAAGTTAATAAGGAAAGATCATAGTTCGAAAATGGCGATTTTACCAAATTTCGAGAACATGCTTAGTATAACTTGACTGGGATAAAGAGTTTAAAGACCAAAACTGTTTTATATGAGATAAACATTTTAAAATCAATTTTTAAAATATGAATATCATCATAATCATGATTTTTTTTTTTAAAGGATAAATACCTCACCTTTGCGTGGCGAAGAGAAAACCCTGTTTGGTGGAATAGAGAGATAAGAGAGAAAATTAATGAAAAGCGCGATGTTTTAAAATATTCAAGGGATGTTAGTAATAGGGAAGATGATTTTAGAAAATTATAGGAAAAAATAGAAATGAACTTAACCAGTCAATAAGAAAGTGCCAAAGAGAGAGGCAGAAATTAATTTAAAGAAGTTGAAAGTAATAAAAACCTGAAGAAGTTTTTTTAGCTTTATAAAAAATTTAAAAGTAAGAATATAAAACAATTGGTCCAATTAAAATTGATGAAATTTTAGTAGTCCAGATAAGGAGTTGGTCAACATTTTCAATGCTTATTTTGCTTCAGTTGTTTACAGAGGAAAGATTAGGTAATAGTTCCGAGACTAATAGTTCTTGTATGGATGT
>JABUQX010046530.1:0-2500 GCA_015478945.1 Trachelipus rathkii
AGTGAATGGGATCGAGGGAGAGAGAGAGACATATTTATCGAGTGAGTGTGGAACATTATAGAGATGCTTTAGTGATATTCGGATAAAGTTTTTTGGGCGTGAGGTGAACAATTATAAAATTTGTCTATTGGCAATTTGTGAGTAATCGCAGGAATGAGGATTGTGAAGGGGTTGAGGAAGATATATATAGGACCATTCTGGATCAAGGCGAGGCAGAAGCGTTCATGAGTAAAGTTCTGAGTAAAGATAGTTTGATATATCAACCGAGAGATATGAGATTTGGGGAAAATACGTTGTGATTCAAATAAAATGTGATAAGATCCAATATAGCTAAGACCGAAAGTGAGAATAAAACGGAGAGAGGAGTGCGTCTGACAGGGAGAGTTATCTGTGTGTAAAGGGAATGTTATAGAGGCCAGATTGCTAGATGTAAATGTATTTAGAGGGCGGGAGGAGGAATGGTGCGGAATCCTAATTTAGGTGTTATGTCTAGGATTATATGTTATGGATGAGAAATGATGTATAGTGGAAAGAGTAGGAGAAAATAAAGTAAGAGTTGAAGTGTGATAAAGTCGAAGAAAATCTGAGAGAGAGGAGAGATCGGTGTTAGATGGAGTTAGAGAGGTATTGTAAGGGATGATATAGGAGAGATCTAGTGATATGACGGAAGAATTCGGGAGGTGAAGAGGGGTAGTGGAAAAGTATTAAAAGATATGTTCAGTTATTTTGAAAAGAGGCTTAGAATGGTGTCATGATTGGAGCAGAACTGTAAGGTGTAATTACAGAAGAGGAAAGGAGAAGTGTAAGTGTGGAATGAGTTGAACGTGTGAAATGGTGACTATGAAAAAGAGAGGCGTTTATTATATTGTTGCACAGGTAGGACGAGACACCAAAGCTTGTGAGGAATTTAAGTTATGAGCTCAGAGTAGCGAACCAAGATTGGGCGTGGTTTATTGTAGAGTATCGAAAAGAGTGAAGATGTCATATAATATGGAGTAGTGTGTGAGAATATATTGACGGTACAATTAGACATTGTGGGAGTTTCAGAGTGACTTCTATAAAGATAATATAAAGACTAAAAGGAGGAGAAGGAGAGTATTGTGGAGATGAGTTAAGTGTGAGAAAAGGTGAGGGATATGAGTTTGATTGAGGCACACGGGAATCGAGAAGAAGTAGGGCTGTTAATTTTATGTAGGAGATTAATGAATGAGAGATGTGAGGCGAGAAGGGTGTGAGGAAGATTTGCAGAGGTGAGGTTGGAGAATAGAAATGGGGAGGAGGGGTGGTAGAAACTTAGCTATCGACGAGGAAATATAATAGAGGCCTTGAATAAAGGAAATATTGCAAGCGGGAAGTCCCACAGGTCTGGGAATGGATGATGAGGATTCAGAAGTTTTACAGAGAGGGAGATTTATATGGTTGTGGATGGGACTGGCTGTATCACAGGGATATTAGTTTAATATATCGAGGAGAGGTGAGATAGGAATTTTTCGTCAACAGTGAATTGGAAGAGATGGTATATAATGGTCCCGTGTATAAAGAAAGGAGAGTGATAGGATGGAATCTGCGAACTTATAAGAGTATAATATGTCTGTTTAAGTGGTGGTAGAAAGTGGATGGAGAAACCTGTGAGCGTAGACGAGTGAGAGTTAACTCGAGGCAGGAGAATGAGAGTGAGTAGAACAATGGATATCTAGGACGGTGAAGAGGCGTGTTGTGAGATAGAAGAGATATTTACACTAAAGATGCAGTGGAGAAAGTACTAGAGAGAGAAGAAATGATAATCGGGATTGTATTGTCTAGATTAGAGAAAGCATATGATTAGAGTGAAGAGGGGGGAATGGTGGAGTGGGAGTGTGTGAGAGAGTGAGAGTGTGGGGGTAATTAGTTGAGAGGTATAGGTCTTTATAGGATACAGTAGAAAGTTTTTTGAGTAGTTGTTAGGATGGAGATGTAGAGATATGATTGTGGTGGTGTGTGAGATGGATTGAGAGCTAGTGGAGTGTGTAATGTGACTCGCCGTTGGCTTTCATTATTCGTGTTTTTCGAGAGTTTTGCAGAGAATGGTGATGTGAGGGAGAGTCTTGAATAGTTAACTATCGATGTTCGAGTGTGTGTAGTGAAATACATACGGCGCGGTGGGTTCTGGGTATAGCGGTACTGGTGAGGGGTTCCGTGGGGGGGTGAGAATATTTGTGGAGAAATGAGAAATGATAAGAAGGGGAAAGTTGAAACATGGAGTGATCGTTTCGGACCGATATATATACTGCGCGGCGTTGTTGGGATAGAGTAAAGGGTTGATTATTGTAGTGAGCGAGTGAGAGAATGGTATGCACAGAAAGGGGCATCTAAAAATATAGATAGGTATACACACATGGTATAGTTTAAAGTATGTTTAGTGGGTGATAGAGGAGAAAAGAAGGTCAGTGTGATGAGGTAAGATGAGTTCATATGAGATAGGCGTGTAATTATTTGGAAGAGGACTCAAAGTGATTTTTTA
>JABUQX010046530.1:10000-22500 GCA_015478945.1 Trachelipus rathkii
TGCAGCACAAGAAGTGCCCTATTTAAATAATCCACATAGGTCTTTAATACAACCTATTCAAGGATCGGTTCAAAGATTGTATAATACGAGATTCCCAGTAGTTAAATTGGAAGGCGAAAGGAACAAAGTCTAGTACGGCCCTAGTATTCGTCAGTGGTTGACAATGTTGAAGAATGCCCTTCAAGGCGGACAATGTTACCACTGATTATGGGAAACTAGCAACTTACTCTCACTATGTAGACCCAAAAGGTTCAGTCAGGAAGTTCATTGATGGCAGTACCGAATTAAAATACGCCACAGAGTGGAATGTATTCGCAAGGCGCCTTCTGGGTGCTTATGATCCTCCAACGGTAGAGTCTACATTCACCTCTTTAAACAAGATTGACGAAATAGTATGGGAATCGAATATGACCTTCTTATCGTTTGTAAATCAACTCACAGTAGCCATAGATGACTACAATAGACACGCAATAGCTCAGTACGGCGAAGGTATCTCGGAGAAGACTAAAAGCGTGCTATTATTTTCAAAAGCATTCAAGTACACTTCAAAGGCCTTACAACCCAAAATATTGGAATACTTCGACATAAATAAGAGTCTTTTAGAACAAGTCGAGATTTATATTGCCAAGACTGCAAATGCAATAAATTTAATGACTCCACAAAAGTTTTCAAATCCTAATAATGTAAAAAGTAAGCAGAATATTCATCAAGTTCAGGAGAAAAGTAGTAGAGAAAGACCGGGAGGAGCCAGAGAAAGACTAGGAACTAGAGAGAGACCTAGTAACCTAAAGGCTAGCATGCCTAGGTGTACTAAGTGCGAGAGATACGGTCATTCGACCAGGGAGTGTGTATATGATGCATTTTGCTCTAGTTGTAAAATGTATCATCAGAGGGGAACAAGTGAAGCTTGTGCTGGTTCAAGCTGGGATTTCAACAGCCCTAGTGCTTTAAGAAGAATAAAGTATTTATCTCTTGCTCCTGAAGGGACAAGAGAGCGGAAAGTAGTGAGTAAAGATAAAAATAGAAGTGAGAGAGTACAAAAAGACAGGAGAGGTAACAGTAACAGGAAACCAGAGAGTTCTCCTTCTTATCCTTCCTCTTTTACTCATCCCTCTACCTCTTCTAACTATCCCTCACGTACCTTTCCTTCTTCTGTAAACGTACAACGTCCCATGTATAAACCTTCTGCGTCCTATGTCCCTCGTAATGTGTATACGTCCAACCCTCTCTCTCAACGTCCTTTTTCAGCTCCAGTGCATAGCTCCGGCCGATACATGCACCAGCATGTAGGAGCTATGGACGAAGCTGCTGCCTATCCTCTTTCTCAGGACCAACCTGTGTCCTCCTATGAGAATTACACTCCTTATACTAATGAACAAGCTCAAACTTATTACACACACTCTGAAAATAACATGGATCCAAATTTTCAGGGGGCGTTATGAATCTGACTTCAACACATAACTGCCCCACCTCTCTCTGAGTCGATAGTATAAACGCTATAGATTCCCCTATGTCTTTTCTAATAGAAGACACTCCTTCTTCTTTACCATACTCTTACATACTTACCACTTCTAATCATATGAAACCAGGAGTTTTATATGGCCTTCCTTTCCAACTTACTTTTAATTTTACCAATGTCATTAACACAGTAGCTTTGACCGACACAGGTGCTTCTCGCTCGATTCTTAAAGAGAGCCTTTTCCGGCAACTATACAATAATGCGGGTAATAAAACACATCCGATTTTGCACAAATCGGATATTATATTAAAGTCCATATCTGGACAAGAGTTGGAAATAATAGGAAGAACAGAACTGTTAGTATTAATTCATGGTAAGTCGTTTAAATGTAATTTCTATGTAGTCCCAGACACTACGTCGTTTCCTTTAGATGTTTTAATAGGAACTGATACTTTGAAAATTTTGCCACTTACTATAAATATAAGGCGTGATTGCGCCCATTTTATGGATATAAATGGTGAAATTAAAGAGATTCCGTTAAAATTAATAAGAAAAGGGTACAAGAGCAAGAAGGATGCTCCTCTTTCTTTAAACAATCTCCAAAGTTTTCCACACCGCAGAGGTACAATAACAGGTACAGACAGTTCTTATAGTCAGGTCCTTAAGTCTACGCCTCCTCGAAAAGACATAGAACATACAAATAATGTAAGTTATAATAGGGATGTATTAAGTTCGGACACTAATGCAAATGCAATAGGAGACAGGAATACTGCTGTCGGTACCGGTACGTATTCTTCCATATCTCCAATTAGGATTTCTCCCTATACTGGGAGCAGCCACCCCACATATAGAACCTCCGTCGGTACCGGGGATCATTCTATACCACTGTATCGCTCCTCCTCCGGAGGCTGCTTGACTAATAAGTATCGCTCCTCTTCAAATGGAGGCTGCATGACCACTCCTGCTCCCTATATGGGAGATTTTAGCGATTTCAGGCAGGCCACTGCCGTGCACCCCAGTGCCACCCCTTGCACCACCTTGCACCGCAGTGCCACACCTCGCCGTTGCACCCCTAGTTTTGCCACCCTTGCACCACTTGCACCGCATTGCACACCTTGCACCTCAGTGCACCCTAGTGGTTTAAAGGTCACAAATTGGCTTTGCACCACAGTGCAACCCTCCAGTGCACCACACCCTTGCAACCTCAGTACAACACTAGTGTTCAAAGCTCAAAATTTGCAATTGCCACCTTTCAGTGGCACCCCAAATGCAACCACGCTGCACCCCAGGGCACCCCTAGTGTAAAAGCGCAACCAGTTGTAATTTTACATCAACCACATGCCAAATTTAGGTCGGTGCAACCAATGTGCATAACCTTCATATAATGCTTCTAAGTTTCAATTTTAATGCCCCAGAGGGTAAATTAAACATGAGCACGCAGTGGCCATTGCTCAACAGCATTGCATGCCTAATAGAAACCACCCAGGTGTCATCCTCGTAAAGGAGCACCACTGCCTCATAATTTAATTGAGCGTCCTGTCACAAGCTATCCTAGTCCTAGGTCGGATTCTTTTCAGACATCAATGATTATAAATAAAGAGCAGTATAACTCTCCAGGGAATCGGTGTCGTTCCGTCGTTCCTACCTTGGAACATACGAATTAATTATTCCCATCCCCTTACGGAATGAATGGATAAAATGGATAATAATGAAAAAGGTTTAACTGCAGAAGAAGTAGTACAGCATCAGAAAAAATTGTTTAGTCAGTACAGTCATGGTAAGCGAGTACATTTTCACCCTAATGAGGTAAGTAAAACTCCCATATACCATCATAAATATACTTTTAAACATCCTTCTGAACACACTCACTATTCTTCTAATTCTTTTAATACCCTTCCTAATTCTTTACAGGAGATTAACACAATTTCACATCCTTCCTTATCTTCGTCGCACACGACCAGATACGCGGAATTACTTGAAAGTAGCCCAATTGAAATTAATTCTCCTTCTTCCTCGTCACACCAGATGCAGATGCCTTACTCGGATAAAATTTCAGAAAGCCTGAATGTTGTCATAGATCGCTTCTCTTTCTTATAATGTGTATACTTCTACGGACTTAGAGATATTACCGCACTCAAGGTATATTCTCCCTGTTAAAGTACAGTCCAACATTGGTGCTTCTCCTCCAGAGAATTTAGCACTCATTACTGAAAGCAAAAGTGATTATCTTTCCACAGGTACACTTTTCTTTGGAAACACTCTTTCTACTTGCCATAAAGGCAATATTTTGTTAGAACTAGTAAACTTAGGTGCAGATACAGTTACTTTCGACAATCACTGCCTACTTACTACAGCTTCCCCGCTTCTTTACAAAACCACAGAACCATACGACATTAACACGGTCACTGCTTCTAAGGGTCTTTCCGATGCACAAATCCGGGAAGTTTACAGAGAAATTTTACTCTCTGAATCCAGTAAGGATTCAAACAAATATGTTTTAAACAATCCTTCACAACTTGAAGACATGCTTTCCTTCTTAGTTAAAAATAGAAACACTATTGCTTTAGCAGATGATCCAGTAGGTATCTGTCCTTTAAACAAATTTTCTATTAAACTTATGGAAGGCAGTCCGGATTATGTGTACACCCGTCCATATAGATTACCCCATAAGTATATGGAGGCCATAGACGAATGGGTTGAGGACAGCTTGGAAAAGGGATACATAGAACCTAGTATTTCTCCTAATAATTCTCCTTTACTTTTAATTCCCAAAAAGAGTGGTGGTAAAATGAGAGTAGTGGTAGATTACCGGAAGTTGAACGCGCTCACGTTGCCAGATCGCTATCCGCTTCCGAACATCGCAGAATCCTTGTCCCTTATAGGGTCAGCACGCGTGTTCTCCACGATTGATTTGCTCTCGGGGTTTTCACACTTGGAATGCGAACCAACGTCTCGTCCATACACTGCCTTCTCTACTACTAGAGGCCATTGGCAATTTAGGATCATGCCTCAAGGAACCCGGAACTCACCGTCCATTTTCAGCCGTACAATGGAAATGGCACTCTCCGGCTTGCTAGGCGTCGTTTGTTTACTTTTTATTGACGATATTCTTATTTTCAGTAAAGACATTTCTTCACATTATACACATCTTACAAAGGTTTTTAATGCTTTAAATAATGCTCACCTAAAAATAAAGCTTGAAAAGTGTTCTTTCTTTAAAAGTAGTGTCACTTTCTTAGGTTTTAAGATCAGCGAAAAGGGGCTATCCCCTGATCCGGTTAAATTGGAAGCTATTAAAGGATTTAAAATTCCTCAGAATGTGTCTGATGTCCGTTCAACCCTCGGTTTTTTCAATTATTTTCGCCACATGATACCCCATTATTCTTCCCTTGTGCAGCCTCTAACTCTGCTCCTAAAGAAGAATATTCCATTTTCTTGGCAAATTGAGCAGCAGTCTGCTTATGACTCTTTGAAGAAATTTTTACTTTTAGATCCAGCACTTTCTTTTCCAGATTACTCTAACCGTTCATTTTAAGCACAGATGCTTCTGATTTCGGTATAGGCGCTGTATTAGCTCAGTTAGATGAGAATGGAAAAGAAAAACCTCTAGCTTTCACTTCCAAAATGCTAAGTAAAGCTGAAATCAACTATAGCACGACTGAAAAGGAAGCGTTGGCTATAGTACACGCTTTAACCAAATTTAGGACTATAATATTTGGTTATCCACTTAAAATTTATACGGATCATTCCGCTCTAGTACACCTTTTTAGGCACAAACAATTAGCTGGTCGCCTAGAAAGGTGGAATCTCAAAAATCAGTCTTTCAACCCAGAAATAGTTCATATTGAGGGTAAACTGAACATAATTCCAGACTATCTTAGTCGTCACCCAGTTCCTGACACTGGTCACCTTTCTTCTTCTAATGAAGACGATCCTGACAACAAAACCTCTGCCATACGTTTTAAAGAATTTCAGGATCCTCCCGAAGACCCTTCTATAGCTCTAGTTCATAATCCTGTTCCTATAGCCTTTTCTTCTGACACTAGAGTATACACCTTTACAGATGATGTTGTTTTCCATGAACAGCGTACATGTCCTAGATTATCGGAAATTATCAACAATATTGAAAATTCTCCTAACCCGGACAGTTGTCTCCCACATCTTATAGTTAAAGGTTTACTTTATTGGGTTTCTCCTAAAAACAAATATCTGCTTGAAGTTCCAGATTCTCTCATATATAAACTGTTATATTTTGAATCTAATAACTATTCTGCTGGACAATCCAGGTGGCTGAACGCACTGAATAACCGCATAAGGGAAAGATAACATACCTTTCCTCGGATAAATCTACTTTTGTTTCGTTCTTCTGTAAACAATGTACTTTCATGTCTTCGAAGTCAAAGGTTTTCCAAACCTCATCCAGTTGCTATCAACTCCTATCCTTTACCTTTCTATCCTTTTTCTAGAGTGCATCTAGACACGATAGGTCCACTTCCGAAGTGTAAGGTTACAGGCGCTAAGTACATCCTAGTATTTAAGGATGCACTTACTCGCTACTGCGAATTATGCCCTGTAGTATCTAGAGATGGTAAAGTAGTTGCAGAAACACTCCTAAATAGGGTCATACAGCATCATTCCGTTCCGGAAATCCTTATAACAGACCGAGCTGCAGAGTTCACGTCAGAGTTTTTCAACGAGGTTTGCAAAACTTGGAATATTAAAAATCGCACGATCGCCGTCAGACATCCGCAAAGCAACAGTCTTGGTTGAAAGAGAAAATAGACGTATTGAGGATTACTTGCGTCATTTTGTTTCCACACAGCACGACGATTGGGGGAAAATACATTGCTTTTGCACAAATTTCCTTAAACTTTCTACTTATAAAACTAATTCTATTGGTAAAAATACTCTTCATTTTTAGTCCAATTTTTATGTTCGTAGGCTAACCTACACACGACCATCCGGACTATGTTTCACGCTTTTGTAAACAAAAACGCAGCCTTTAAAGATCAAATCCTATAATCTACCACTTTCGACGCGAAACTTTTGCAGAATTAGTTTAGAAAACTTGAAACCAAATGGTTTTCCTGCATCTTTTGATGAGTACATAAACATATGTTTTCCCAAAATTCATGATTTCATCCTATCACTAAAATTTTTGATGGGACATATGTGTCCCACTAGCACTATAATGTGGGACTAAAGTGTCCCACTAGCACTATTATGTGGGACTAAAGTGTCCCTTTAGTGCTATTTACTTCCATATCAAAATATTTTGTGAATGAACCATTTGCAATTTTTACACTTACTTTTCATAAGAAGGTTCTAAAACAAAGTGCGCTCAAATTTTATTCAAATAAAAAAATTAATCCTCACAAAAAAATCTTTAATTTCTAGTATATAGATGAATATAATTTGGACATTTTGAAAATAAACAAATACTTTATACTGGATATTTTGGTAAAAAAAACATATACTTTTATTTCAATATATATATATATATATATATATAATATATATATATATATCTATATATATAAATATACTATATATATATTATATATATATATTATATATATATATATATATATATATATATATTATATATATATATATATATATATATATATATATATATATACTAATTATATATAATATATATATATATATATATATATATATATATATATATATATATAATATATATTATATAATAAATAAATTTTTTTATATATATAAATATAGAAAATCTACTTCATATAATAATATATTATATATAATATTTATATATATATATTATATAATTGTTTCATGATATTGGAATTAAAGCAGTTTTTTTACATAAAGCAACCTGGCATTCTCGGTAAATTGTCTTTGTCCTTTTTTCTATTTTTCTTTGGTCACATCTAGCACATCTCCCTCTCGTTTCTCCTTCTATTGGGAAATTGCTTCCAACATGCTTCATAAACTTACATTTTCTGAGGGTCTCCCAAAGCTTCTCTTTCTACTAATGTCTGCCTCAGATTTCCCTTTCTCAATAAGCTCTTCTCCTAAATCAATTAGTTATGTTGAAAATGGAGTTTTTTTTTTATAATGTACATCATTATAAATTACCCATGCATGTTTTTGAGAGCAGTTGAAATATAACTTTGACAGAAGCAATCTTGCTATATCCATTGACATTGCATTTTTGATAGCAATATTACCTACTGATTGCTTCAGAGACCAATAACAATTCCATTTTTGGCAGTCTGACATAACCCATTATAATTGAAATCCTCAAAATAATCATTATTTCTCCAACGCTAGTTGGAGAAACTGAAAAGTCTTTTTCTTCCCCATATAATAATTTTAACCGCTCATTTGTACACTGTGGAATGAAAATTAACAAACTTCTAGGGAATAATTCAAAAATATATCCAAAACAGTTGATGACCTGTTGATATCAGCAAGTACAAACCCATTTATTTTGTTAGGAATTGTAAATTTTGGAACAAAAGATGAATTAACTTCAGACCACTCTGACTCATTTTCCAATACTGTAGAGTGCAGATGCTTCATCTTCAATATCAATGTCTTCATCTTCCTGTGAGCTCGACTCATTTTCAGATTCCCCTGATAAATAGTCGTCTGATGAAAACTCTTCATATTCTTCCAATAGTGATGAAATTTTGCTGTATCTTGCTGGTCTATTCTTATCAGTAGTATAAAGGCATCTATATATATATAATAATATATATATTATATTATATATATATATATATATATATATATATTAATATATATATATATATATTATGTGTGTGAAATAAGTGTTTATTGCTATTTTTAAACATGACGAATTTTAAAACAAAAATTACTGCAATGTTAATTTATACTGGGCGACAGGGACAATTATATCCCAGGAATAAACGCGGAAGGGACAATATAGTACCATGAAGTATTTTTTAGCTATATCCTAAAACGTAACAATTATAAATTCTATTATATAACTCTTAAAACATTAAACACATGTTACACACATGATTTTATTATATTCATGAAAAAATACTAAATAAAAAGCAATTAAAAATTTACTTCAAGCATTACAATTGTTGACTTTTGCAGAAACAAGTACGTTCTACCTTTAGTAGGTGCGATAATTTTTTTTCAAATATCGCTCAAATCGTACGTCTGGCACCGAACAGAACTCTAAATGTCGGTAAGCCTTATATAATAATACTTTGTTTTTTGGGTAATATTTGTCCCAAAATGAAATTTTATTTTCTTGTGGGACATATATGTCCCGAGAGCGTCGAAAGGGTTAACGCGGAAATGGCCGAAAGAGCTGCTGCCATCCGCGAATTGGCTCGACAAAAATTGGAAAAAGAAACATTACGCATCGCCCAACAACAACACTCTAAGGCTCCTATACGTCCTATACGTGTTGGCGATTACGTTTATTTACTTGCTGTAAAACCTCCCCATTTATCTCCGAAACTTTTCAAGAAATGGGTCGGCCCCTATTTAGTTGTTAATGTTCTTAAATTTAACAAATATCTTTTGCGATGTCTTGTTACAAATAGAGAATTTGAATCTCATGTGGACAATTTAAAAATTCTCCCCATGCCAATTGTTAAAACCATAGACAATAATCTTTCGTCCAGCTGGCAATCCTATGATCCTATAAGGAATCCTCCATTGCCCCCGAAAACTGTCCAGCGTGGTTTTTGCCAGCCCGCTCCCCCAGACCTCCCCGCACTGGTCGGACGCCATCGTCCTTGTGGAGGGGGCCCCATCTTCTGATTACTTCATTCAGACAAAAACGATGAATGATGATGAGTAATATCTACAATATAACGTTGCCATCCAATTTGTAACAAGCTGTGGCAACATCCGATCCAGCCACAACACCAGGTGCAACAACAACAACTCCGAGTTCAGCAACATAAACCATTGCATACAACAACAACTCCGAGTTTTGGCAAACAAAATCAACCAGGGTGGCACAACGACTATAATCGCCTGTACACAACACAATACCGAGGACAGCAACATCAAAGAGATGTAACTCCTATCTCTCTCCTGAATCTTCGTTACCTCCTTCGGTACAGTCTTCTCCAAGACAAGTCAAATCATACTCCCCATCAACAGACAACCCAAAAGAAAGTTCCCTTCCGAATTCATCTTTGGCACAAAATCCTAATGGAAGTTTTTAATCATATTTTAAAACATATTCTTTTACGAAAGAATAATTTTCAAATAGCTCCACCCAAGCTTTTCTTCTCCCTTCTCTTCAGCTAATTTGTCTTGGTCAGAGCTCAATGCATAGTTTCTCCTCTTCTTTCTAGGCGTTCTTCTACCCATAGTAGTAGTCCTCCATCTTCCCCAGACCAACAACAAGGTGTTAGAAGTCCTATTAGATATTATGATGAATATCCTAACATCCAATCTTCTCCTTCTTCTCCTGAAGAAACTTTTATTAAGGATGATAGACGAATAGATCCTTCCTACCGTCCTCATCCACAATTTAGAGGTCCTCGTGCAAATTCTCCTATGAGACTTCGCAGTCATGCGAGACGAGTGTCACCCTCCTCCTCCGTAATCCAGAATCTCCTTCTTTTCCATTCAGTTGATGCCACGTACAATCTCCCTGGATTCCCATCCTAATGTTTCGTTCTAGAATCTGTTTCCAGAACATATTTAGACAATTTTTCCGTTAGACGTGTCCAGAGTTAGCACCCTCCTGAATTACCCCCTGGAAGTCGAAAGAGACATTACTCCTGCTTACCCCTTAAGTCAAGAGAATTCCTCCTTCATTGCCCTTTAAAATCAAGAAAAATCATTCCTCCTGAAAATTTGAACACTAATGCTTCCACCTATAAATTCCTCCGAAGCTTTTTCAACCCAAATTCACTGTTGGTTTCTTTTGGATTATTCTACTCCCTACCTATTCTCAAAGAATGTATCCCGTACGAAATATTTTACACCCTTTCCATTCTACTCCTATAACGGATGTACAAACTCCTTCTTCTAATATTTTACCTCAAACTTCTACTACCTCCACTCCTGTCAATCCTACACCCAGTGGTATGGATTTTGCCAGCACTGGAGCTATTCCTAAACCAAGAAACATAAACCATATCAATCATATACAAAATAAACAATATAAATTATTACAAAGAACACACATATATAAACTAGTGTTCAACCTTCTCATATTTATTCAACGGGTGATTCCCTTGAGTAGGTATGAATTCTTGTAAATTTTGTAAATAACTAATTTTAAGAGATCAATCTACATCGTGTGTTCTACGCGCGATTTTGAATTTATAGTAAATAAGTACGTCGAACTTTCGTGTGTTTATGCGCGCGGGATTTCGATCTTTTAGTATGTAAGTTACACTTAAGTATATATCCTACACAGTGTTATATCCTATACTTTTAGTACATAAGTTACACCTAAGTACATATCCTTTTAGTGTTATATTCTATGTATTATATGTTATACTGTATACTCTTATATGTTTGTATTTTAATACTTTTATATGTTGGGTACTATACCCTTTCTTTTTACAAAATGAAGAAAATAGAATAAAATTGAAAATAAAAGAAAATAGAAAAATATGAAACTAAACTAAGTTTACATTACATTTAAAGTTAATTGATGTTATATGTATGCTTTTCGTGTTGATATATATTATAGTTATGAATTATTCATCTATCTTAATTGTTATGTTCTTCCTTTTTCAGATGTTGACTTTATCTATCCTCCCTCAATTTCATTTAATCATGCTTCGCTTTTGCTTTGCTTTTTGTTTAAGTTTTCCTTACTCTAATGCTAAAACCGATAATGCTATAATGATTAACCCTGGTCTCATCATGGATTTTGACAGCAACGTCAAATTTATTTCTGGATACTTAGATCTACGAGTAGATTTAAGGAACTCTAGAGAAATTTATACACAACTGTTAAGTTCCAAAACTGATGTCACCAATTTATGTGAATCTTTCTTACCATTCTTTAGAAAGAAAATATATGCTTTTGAAGCAGCAATTCCTAATTCGAAAGAAGAACATACCTGGCGACCTTTGAATTCTATTGATCACTTTCCTCCTACTCCTATCCCTAAAAGAAGAACTTATACTTTAAACCGCTTTAAACGTCAATCTTACCTCTCTGCTATATCTTACAATAGTTCTTTGTGGAATCAAAATAATCATATCTATGTATATCAAATGGATATTTTAGATCGGTATGCTTCTCATACCTTGCAACAACTGAATTTTCTTTTGAATGATCCCTGGATAAATTCTTATTCTTCCTCTTCTTCTACCTCCCGAAAACGTCGTGGATTACTTGACGTCGGTGGAAAATTTCTTCGTTCTTTGTTTGGAACTGCTATGGATGATGATGTCCAATCATTACAGAAACAAATAGCAGTATTGTCTGAACAATCAGATAATGTAAATTCCCTGTTTTTAAGGTTTAGAGACCAATTGAAATCTAATACAAATTCCCTCTCCACTTTGACACAATCAATAGATGATTTGAGAAATCAAACCCAAAATCTCCAATTAGCTTTTTCCTTCTTTAATGCAATTAATTTGATAGATTCCTACTTTTCGATTTTAAATACATATATGCAAAATCTATTAGAACTTAGAAATAATATATTAGATGCTTACTTATTGGCAAATCAAAAGACTACTTCCTATACATTATACTCCTTCTTGAATTTAAAACCCTTCATTCTAGAAAGTCTGCAAGGAACTCATTTGGATACTATCATCCCTTTCTCTCCGGAAAATTTCTATGAATTTCTTTCCTTCACGTGGACTATTTTAGATACTGTTCCCTATAGTATCGTCACTTTAATTCCTTTTTCTGATCATGACGTATACAACGCTTATCGCATGATTCCTTTTCCTACTCCTACTAACTCTGGGCATTCTCGTATAGTGTTTAAACCAAAATATAACATTTTCTTTGCAAATAAACAAATTATGAAATATAGTTATATGTCCAATGTGCAATTTTCTCACTGTTTGCATGTACTTA
>JABUQX010046530.1:27500-49893 GCA_015478945.1 Trachelipus rathkii
GTATATTGATTTGTTATCAGTATAACCGAGACCTCTTATTGAGATTGAGTATAATTTCTATTTATGCATTGGTTAGAGCCACGTACTGAACTTCAGGTGACATTACTATCCTCCATTCAGACTAAGACATTGAAGATGGCACGTATTTGACTATTTACTATCACTTCTTATTCTCTCTATGTTCAAGGGAAGCTTCTGAATGAAAGGCTACCTTACTTTGGGCCCCATTACTGAAAACTAATAGAGTGATAAAAGTACCAGACATTGAATCCTTTAAGAATGGGGCTCAATGACCAATATTTCGGCGCAGCTTACATTAAGATTCTTCATCCACTCCACAAGACTTATACATCCCTGTCCTCAGCTGGAAGACGCAAAATAACATTTTCCATCTGACTGTAAAATGTGTTTAAAGAATAGCTCCGAAATGCAATCATGATCAGAATGAAACGAGCCATTGGGTAGTATCAAATTCAATTGGCTATAGAGATGGGGTACGAAATACTTAAAATATTTGAAGTTTGGATGTAATAAAGGAAAGGTTTATATTTGAAGGATCTGTGAACCCTTTTATGACAAGCCTCAGGTTGGCCAAATATATAAAATTCAGCGAGGAACGAATCCTGATTTTCGAAGGAAAAACTTAAAAGCGATTTTTATACCGTCTTTTCAAAGAAAAGGAACAGGTGTCGGAACTTGATAACAATATCAAGAAAAACCCCGGGATGCGGTTCATTGCAAATTATGTCTCAAATTCTCTTTGGGGAAAATTTGGACAAAAATAAACCTACAAGAGAAGATGTAGTATGTAATAGTAGTGATAGACAAGTATGGGAACTAATCAATCAATGGTCTTGCCCCCGTCTCTAGCGTTATTCCCTCATTAAGGCAGATTTTCGTTGTAGCGTATGTCATCTGCGCTGTCCCGATACGCATCGTCTAACTGCTAATAATATATCCACTTTATTTGGCGTCGTCTTATCAACTGCATATGCACGTATATAAATTATAAGAGTTCTATTAACTCTAACATAAGTCAATCCAATGTGATTTTCACAGAATTCTTGTAAATTTTATATTGTAACTGGTGTATAAACATCGAGGTCTCACTGTTATATACTAAGGAAACTTTTTTATTAAGGTTAGAATAACAGAATTGTAACATAGCAAGATTATGGTCTTCCAGTTGGGTCTCTACGGATGAATTCTTTTGTGGTATACTATGTGTGTTTTACCGTAAGTCTTATCTCTGCTTTGTATAGCGATATTAGACCGCTGGAATAGGAAAATATTAAATTACATATAATTGTAATTTATAGGCCAAAGGGCCTTACAATCAATAGATACAAAAGATACTATGCTAATTTTGTAAAAAAATTACTGCTAAAAGTTGGTGAGTTATGATCTTTTAAAGTTTCCTGAAATATAGTATAGACCTACCACGATTTGAGTACTTGTATGATTGATATTCAAAACCCCTATGATGTTACAAGTGAAAAGCAATGAAATATTGAAATACAGTTGACAATGATGAATAGTGATGATACATGTAATTTGTTGAACCATGCCTCATAAAAAAGGACCCTGCTAAAATAGAATGAGTCCCATCAGAACCTAATGCAATTATTACACGGTAGTAACTAAGTAGGAGGTCAGTTATTGCTTTCATAAGTATTTACCTACTAACAACTTTTCAGCTCCGGTAATATATATGAGGGTGTTAGTATATTATGTAGTCCGGGACTAAGATGATGCCACATAGTACAGCTTATAACGTTATTCCTATCAAAAGTTTACTTATTTCGAACAGATACCTCCTAAATTGATTTAAAAAGGGCTACTTTTATTCTCCATTTAATTATTATTAAATAAATATCCAATCTATGTTTATTGTACCAAATGTTTAATGTTTCTATTTGTACAAAATATTACTGAATAATAAAATGTAAATACGCAAAGTTATTTTATTAACCTATCCTATTTATTATCAAATCAACCTTTGCGAATAATATAGAAATTAGTGGTTTTGTGTGTTTGTGTAAGTGTAGTGTGGTGTGGTGTGTTAGTGTGTGTGTAGTGGTTGTAGTGTGTGTGGGTGTGTGTGTGTTGATGTGTGTTTGTGTGTGTGTGTTTTCTGGTTTTGTGGCATATTATTATTATTCTTTCAGTTTTTATATTATTATCAAATCTTAGTTTGTATGTTTTACATTTCTTTTCTATAGTAGATTTAATATATAATTAATATTAATAAATATTTAATAGTAATAATAATAATTAATATATATCCATAATATAATAAAGCGATAATATAATATCATTGAAGTGTTATAATGTTATTTTTGGTTTTGAGATATCGGGTACAAAGTTATAAATCTCGTTACCCCCTTTCTCATTGTGTCAAAAGATAGTGGGAACAAAGTAATAAATCTCGTTACCCCTTTCTACAATGTGGTCAGAAGATATTTGGGTAACAAATAAATAAAATCCTCGTTTACCCTTCTCATCGTGTCCAAAAGTATATTGGGGAACTATAAGGTAATAAATCTCGTTTACCTGTCTGTCTCATGTGTCAGAAGGATATTGGGAAAAACAGTAAAATTAAATCTCGTTACCCTTCTCCATGTTTGTCAAGATATTCAGATTAATTGAGTCCATTCACTCGAATCTTCATTTTCTGAACCGTGATGGCCTTTAGCAAATTACAGTTCTCTGAATGGTTATCCCTTTGAACGTAACAAGATTACGTAATGCTTTAGGTGTCGGGTAGAGAACAATTTTACCAAACCAATCGTTTCTAAGTTGTGAGCCTGCAGGCAAGTGATCGCACGGCGTTATGTGGTGTTGTGAGATCTATTGGAATAATATAATAATAATACATAATAATAATAAATAATAATAATATAAGTAATAATATATAATAATAATAATAATAATAATAATAATAATAATAATATTCTGGTCGGTTGTGTAAAGATTGCGCAATGATTGCTAATGCCGTACTTCATCTGCTGGTTGAAGTTTGAAACCTCTCTAATTTTTAGTTAGCCTTGTTAAATGAATGCTGTTGTCAGTTAGGCTAGGTTGAGATAGGTATTTTTGTTTAGTTTTCAAATATTTAACATGTTAATGTAAAAATTAAACATTAATATTTTTAGAGATATAGTTTGAAAAGTGTTGTATATTTTTATACCTGAACGTTTGATATATTTAACAACAACAACAACGAACTACACAACAACAACAACAACAACAAACAACAACAACACAACAACAACACAACCAACAAAAACAACAACAACAAATAATAATAATAAATAAATAAATAATAAGTAAAATAATGAATAAGTATCATTTTCGGTCGGTTTGTGGTAAAGTAAGATTGAGATGCTATGCCTACTTCTGCTTGGTAATGTTTGACAACCTTTCTAATTTTAGTTACCGTTGTTAATGAATTGCTGTAATGTCGTTACGTGTCCTAGGTTAGAGATATATTTTATTTGTTTAGTTTTCAATTATTACGCTAATGTTAATATTTTTCATAACGATTTAAATACTTTTAGAGAATATCATTTATGCGTCGCTTGAAGATTCATTACGATCATTTGATATATTTTAACACAAACAACCAACGACTACAACAACACAACACAACGAACAACAACAACAACAACAACAACAACTACAACAAACAACAACAACAACAACAACAACAAATGCAACATTTCCACAACAACACAACAACACAAAATGCAATAATTTACTTAATAACACAAATAACATAACAAACAAGCAACAATTATGCAACAACAAACGCAGCATTTCAACAACACCAGCTAAAGCATATAAGGAACTTATTTTTGTTATTTATACAAAAAGATACTTATAATATGACTGAAATCAATAGATCAAATAGATCATGGAAGGGATAGGAGGATGGCTGGATGGCAGTTTGATTTAGCTACTGATTTACTGCCTTAGGGTATGTAAAACATAACAATTTATTAATAAAAATTATGACTTTGATCAATAGATCAATAATCAAATAGATCATGGAAAGGGTAGGAGGGTGGCTTAGAGGGGTTGTTTTGATTTCTGATTTACTGATTTATTGAATTTACTGATTTATTGCTTTAAACTGATTTATTGCTTTTAGGGTATGTAAAATGCAATTTTTTAAGTATAAACAAATAAAAAGAATAAAATATTTTTTAGTAAAACAATTTTTTTTTATAGTAAAAACAAAATGTTTAAAGAAAACAAAAACAAAATAAATAAAGTTTTTGTGTTATGTTTAATAAAATATGACTTGAGATCAATAGAATCAATAGAATCAATCAATAGATCGGGGAGTTCAGGTGGGTTGGTTTTATTTACTGATTTACTGATTTACTGCTTTCGGGTATGTTAAAATGCAAAATTTTTTACGTTATATGGCAACATTAATGCAATTTTTTTAGTAAAAACAAAAATGTTTTAAGCAAATTAAAACAAAAAATAAATAAAAGTTTTGTTTGTGTGTGTTATACAAAATATACTTGAATCAATAGATCAATAGAATCAATAGAATCAATCAATAGAATAGGAGGGTGACTGGGGGGCAGTTTGATTAACTGATTTACTGTTTATCTGCTTTAGGGTTGTAAAAATGCAAAATTTTTTTTGAAGTTAATAAACACGAAAAGAAATACATTTTTTTAAGTAAAAACAAAATGTTTAAGCCAAAAACAAAAATAATAAAAGTTTTTGTGTTTAATGGTTATACAAATATGACTTGAATCAATGATAAAACAGAGTTCCATGGAAACATCCGTAGAGAGGTCTTTTGAAAATTAGAAATGATTGGGAATTATTTTCGACAAACATATATAAAGCACTTTTCCATGCTGTACCTCTCATGCTAAGAAACAGGCGGCACTTCGCGGGCCTACCTTGCACCGGTGCCTGTTACCAATCTTTCATAAACTTCTTCCAAACTCTATCCTTCCTAAATCTTCTCTTATGCACTCCGTGCATTTCCTAAACTTCAAAAGTCTTTTTATGTCACGACAATGAGGGCACTTCGCTCTCCACATAAAATAAATAGGTAAATTTCCTCTAGGGAGTGAATACCAAAATAGGTATCAAATTGTATAGAACAACCAACTAATAGTGTTTCGATAGGGAATTTAAAATTTTTTCTTCGAATTGATATTCCTAATCTATATAATAACTTCTCGATTCATTACGAATAACATTAAACAATCTCTTTACTTCCTGTCATTTAATTTTTCCCTTATAATTTATACTCTTTTAAAAAAAAATTTAATACATTTTCTCATCTTTCTTCTTATGCCAACTACCGTGCATTTTTTTCTCTTTTCTAACCTTCTTATGCAACTCCGTGGCATTTCTTCCTTCTTAATGCTCACACTATTTTTTCTTTGCGAAAAAGCAAATATTATCTCTTCTTACCTTTTTATTTTCAAGTCTCTTAGGGGCGGGACCCACCATCCGGAGGGTTTCCAACACAAATTCCTGGGATTTTCTATTTCTTCCTCCTCATTACCTGCCAATCTGGTTCCCTATATATCAATATGCATTTCTTAGTACCCATCTTCTAAAAAATTTTCCACAGATTTAAGTGAGACTGGCGAACATCAACACGAAATTGGTGGAAAAAACTGAATACATTTGGTCTGTAGGGTTGCCGGTCGGCGCGGCAATGAACGAGGAGCGGAACAATCTGCTTGCCAAAAAGGATTTCTGGTCATGCGGATTCGTGCTCGAAGATCTTTTAATATGCGTGTGTGCACCGAGGGCAGCAGTAAGTTCTGGCCCTGTACCCAATTGAAGGGTGTTCTCAGACATTTTGGCCATAGTCTGGTCTAAGCTAAGAAAAGGCGTTGATGCATAAAACAGCAAAAGGCCAGCCAAGCTTGTCAAAATATATTAATTATCTTAATAATGAAGGTGATTCCATAATGATAAACAGCCAAATAATAATTGTATAGTGGAATATCATACAGTTTTTTGGAATGAGATTAATGATTCGCCTGGAGAAGGTGAAAATGTACTATGGTTTTATTTTCGCAAACAAATTAACTCATGTTTACAAAAAAAATCATTTTCTTAATTTTTTCTGATAAATTTCTTTTGAAAAAACCCAAACTTATTGGGTTTTTTTCGGGGATTTTTTCAATGTGGGGTTTTTCTGAAAAAACACCAATTGGGGTTCGCGACATATTCCCGATTGTCCCAACCTATTCCGATACACATTTATAATAAGTATCTGTGTATAGTATCTATATATATTAATATATATAATATTAATTAGTAACTATATACTCTCAGCCCAGTAAAGCCAATAGGCAGGGACTCACTAGACTAAAAAATAATTATAATCGTTATATATATATTATTATAAAGCATTTTAACTTATTTATTTTATTATTTCCTTATTTTTTTTTTTTTTTTTTTACGTCGCTTTTGATATTAAATACAAGTGTCTCATTTATTTTATAACCGTGAGGAACATCGAGAAAGAAACTATACAAAATTGGTATTTGGTTTCAATTGATGTATATAGTCTTCTAGTACTCACACGGGCCTTCAATCGGTACGCTCAACTACGAGCGAAATAAATATCGAACGAATGTTTTATATAATATTATTTTTCTTTATCAGATTATATAATTTATTTCAAATGTATTAAATATAAAAGCCAACCGATAATGAACGTAAGATAAAGACCAATTTAAATAATCAACATCGATATACGGCCGCGTGGTAATTAAAAGACATCGAGTGAGAACTCGATCGATTGAAGCCGAGAAACGGCGCGGCATCAAAAGAACAGATGGGGAAGCGTCTAACGTTTCGGTTTTCCATACCCTGTAGGGGAGGCGCGGAAGGAACCCGAAGCGACAAACCCCATTACCAAAGGCGGAGGGTTTCAGAGACTCTCGCCCGGAGGGGGGGAATAGGTCCTACGATTCATTTACATCATTTATTATTCCTTTAGGAACCAAAAAAAAAAGATTGCAACACTACCAAGAAAAATTCCTAAAAAAAAAAAAAAAAGTGAAGCGTCCGAGAGGACCCCCAACATCCTTCGCCATCCGGCGGTCTACCCTTTGGGGGGCTCCTGGGGTCGGCCCATCTAGTCTTTTTTTTTTTTTTTTTTTTAAATTATAATTTTTGTTAAATCGGTAGATTATTTGCTTGCGATTCGGGTCCGTCGATGGGGGCAAGGTCCGGATGGGATTCGAATCCATAAGTTCGGAATTCTAGGATCCCAAGTTGAGGAAGTTCAACAATTTACCCTAGAGAAGTGTCTTAACCCACCCTCCTTCACAATATGGAAAAGTGCTAATGACTTGCCCCGTCGCAGCGCTGGGGGAGACTCTTGTTCGCGATATACTCTTAATAAATTTCAGGTAATCTAACGGGCAATATAATAAGAATCACTCGGAACGTGCGCATTCCCCTAAAAAACCACCCTAACTTGACCACCGTCAAGCTTGAAAAAACCGGATGTTGCAAAAAGTATAGGTTGCAACATGTGCAACTTCCGGTAGTCGTTTTTGGGCGGTAGTTGTGCCCCTGTACTAATCTACTCAAAAACAGAGTTAGTACCAATAGGTGGCACCTAACTCATTATAACATTATAAAGCAAGTATGTAAACTAGTGTTTCAAGGTTTGCCGAGTTACAGGATTTACAGTTTTAGTTCTGCCATGCATATACTTTTAAGGATCCAGCTGCTTTGAATGAGTCATCTTACGACCTAAACCGGTAAAATATCTGTATTTGGATTAAATCATGATCAAATGCGGAGTGTTATCCTGGTTTTGCCGGCGATGTATTCTAATGTTATCCAAACATATGGCTTGTAACATTAATTTATGATTCTCTCTCTAAATATTTTTTATCTTATCTTTTATTAGTTATTTGAATGTTATGTATATTAGATATAGTTTAGTTATATAGTCTTCACACTTTTATTAAGTGTAGCACAGAGTTCAATTTTTTTGTTGTTTGTGTTTAAATGCTAGCATCTTTGCGTCCTTGTATATCTCTCTTTGTTTTTTATTAACAATACTCTTTTCACTATTATTACTGTGTCAATGTTAAATAACATTATTATGTTATATATAGTATAGAGTCTAGGGAGACTTTAATGTGTATTTAGTAAGTAATCATACATATTTCATTTGTTAAAAAAATATGAATAACTCGTAAACCATTTCTAGCTTTAACTGATCAAACTCAACATACTCTTACGTGTTTCAAACAACTTATAGTTAAATACATGGTGACGGTAAGACAACGGAATATTACGACTAAGACTTACGATTCAGTCCACTAGAAAAATAATCGAACTGATCTCTCTAATCCTTATACACATACATACTCTTGAAGTACAGCCTTTTTTTCAAATTCTTGTGATCCCGTACGAACTATACCCGTGCCGTTCCTATGGTTTGGGATTATATTATATATATATAATATAATATATATCACTTATATATATATATCTTTTAGAATATATATTATTACTATATAACTAGTAATAGTTATATCTTTTATTCTTCATACGCCTTCTTACAATATATAAGCAAGCTCCTTTCGTCCTCCTGCGATGCTATACCGATATTATCTACAAGTGATGGCCTACTTCGGTCGGCCGTAAATTTGTCATCCTTCTTTTCTGACAAGAGGTTTTTTTCGTCTCAGTAACGATGCCGCCTTGCCTCATCATTAATACGGGGGCCCTACTATGTAAGAACCAAAAGTAGCGCTTTAAAAAGAGATAGACTCTATCTTTGCTCACCTCTTCCCCAGCATCGTTATATTTATCCTTGTCTTGTCTTTTTGGATCCATTGTTTTGTTTTATGTTTATAATCTGTAATCATATAATGTCCATCATTATTATGTAAGGTATTTTTATTTTACTTCTACAGCTAACTTATTAAGCGCTAGTTCAGGCACCATGCACAGTAGTTTTTCCCAGTTACTTTTTTCCTTCTACAATTTGTATATATATAACGCTCTGATTTACTGCTCACATTTCGTTTATTTATACTCCGTTATAATTATTTTTAATTTAAATATTTTGTATTACTTATTTGTTTTTTTTTTTAATATTATATAAGAATATGTGTAATACAGTATTTATGTTTAAAATAATGGAATAAATTATTTTATGTTTATACTTATTACGAACAATATAGAGACTGCTAAACTTAAATTTATTTACATATACTCTTCTAATACAAGTTTTTAGTCCTCCCATTGAAATCATGTACCTTATTCACGCAAGAAGACGATTAATGTAAACATTGATTATAGAAAATAATTTGATATCGATAATCAGGCAAATTTAATAACATATGAAAGTTTGCAATTGTAGACCTACAGTAGCAAAATTCTAATTTGTTAGATACCTCTCATACAATGTTGACCTAAATACCTACTCAAAACATTGGAAAAAAATCGCCTGACTGAATTGTCTCGCACGTTTTCGCGCCTTGGCGGGGAATTAATTATTTCACCGTGTATGGTAAATTTTACGACGAGGTTGAGAATTAATTAATGCCATTACCATTAATATCGTTTTAAGGATAAAATTTTAATGATGCAATTCAAGAAAAATAATTAACCCTTTATTACACAAGTAGAAGAAATGCATTAATCAGAAATAACGGAGAATTAAAATAAGACTGATAGTGTCTAATATCAGATAGATTTTTAAAAGGCGGAACCATTTGTTTGTGAGCAATTAGAAAAATAGAGACAACTCAATTTAACTAGTTGTATAGAAAAAGTGATCTATTTCACGCCGATCGCTATTACCATCAACAGTATTGTCTACATAAACCTACCCGCCTTGCTGGTCAGTGTCAGAAAAATATTGCTGAGACTGCCACTTTAAGCAATTACCAGGTCCCACCAGTAAAAGGGCTCCAATTGTATAAATAATTGTCAAACATTTAATGCAATAAAGAGCAAACAAAAATATTAGTATAGCACTCGGTTACTCTAGCTTCCAAAGCTTCACACCGAGCTCGTTCGCCGAGTCACGATTTCAAACATTCCTAAGATATTCAATATAATACTTGGTCTGAAATTTAGAATAGAATGAGCACTCCATACAACGCTGAGTAACCACCACAAAATTACGTAAGGCAACAGGCCTTCCTAAAAAACGAACCAACAAAGTCTAGATATAAATCGTCCCCAGTGCTATCCTTTTTGCCTCACGCCACTACATGTTTGCTCAACCAAATAATAACTCAACAAGAGGTTCACAACAAAAATGTATATATCAGTATAGTAAACTTTCCCCTGTTAACGAACTCTCCACATTTTATCCACCTCAAAAATCAGACTAATAATTACCTAGTAATGACTGTCCACAATTACAAAAATCCCAAAATCAGAAAAAATTACTAGTAATACTCCACAATTACAAAAATCAGAAAAAAACATTAGTAATACTCCACAATTACCAAAATCAGAAAAAAACTTTTCCCCACAAAAACCGAAATTAATACTTTTTGGTAATTGTAGAGTTCAATAAATTGGCTTGGCACCACTGCTTTAATAAAAATATTGATATTTCGTCAGAATGTTGAACTCCACTATTACCCACTTTTTTAGAGTAATTTTTTATATTTTTATTGAAAATATTTAAAATATACACTAATCGCTAATAAATTTCAAAGAACTATTTGATACCATTTCTATAAGTTAAAAGTTTATAGTTTTAATACAATAGTTACATAATGTTTAATCACCTCAGTTAGACTATTATCATAAATCTACACTAAAAAAAATACGTGTGGAAAAGTGGGATAAAATAAATTACAAGATCTAAATTTTTAAAAAATTAAAATATTTACGCAAGCACACCCTGCATCAATGATACTGATCCAAGCAGTGATCTAAAAAGTAGCGTTTATTTTTTGTTTAATTACACCTTAGACCTGCTTAAGACACTACTTCCGAGAAACACTGCGTTCATTTGAATTTACAATATATGTTAAATACTAGCTTTTAATATACACTAACGATTCTTTTACAACAACCTTCACAACTAAAGTGTAAACACCGACTAGAGAGAATGGGCTCCAACTTCCAAACTCCCTTTTTTATACTGGCCTACGCTTGATAAACTTCTAGGCCTGCAAAATTTTTAGCCCAGCACTCACAATGCTTTACTTCTTTATCATTATTAACGTTCAAATTGAAAACAAAAGAGCAACGATATTTTAAAATAATTACAGCCATAGTGTACCAAAACTAATGATAATTTTGCTATGACGATAGTAAAAGGAGAATGGTATCACAGCTTAATATTAATTAATTATTAAGTGGTGAAGTTAAATAATATTTATTTTATTTAATTATTTATTCAAGGGCGTAGTATAGTCTTTACATCGGCATTACTTAACAATATTTTGACTTTAAACAAACTTTTCAAAATTATGTTAATTTTAATAATACAATAAATAATAATTTAGAATAAACATATCAATTATAATGCATTATTATAAATAAAAGTAAAATAATAATAATAATAATAATAATAATAATAATAATAATAATAATAATAATAATAATAATAATAATAATAATAATAATAATAATAATAATAATAATAATAATATATAATTTTGCAAGTTCTTTCTATTCTTCTAAATAAAAGAAGCTACTACAAACCGAGACGAGTGTCCTCATATTTTAGCACCCGCGATCATTGTTCGGAGGATATAGAATTTATGTTTTGTATCAGTTTAATTGTAAAGAAGTAGGACGTAAATCCTCTTATGTGGGATACGCAACTAACACTTTAAGAACCCGAATTATGCAACATATGTATAAAAATAATGGTTGTTTTAAAATCATATTTCAAGTTGATAATTTCAACTACCTTCGTATAGCAGAATCTCCTTTAATTTAAAAAAAAAATTAAGACAGACAATAATGAGAAATTTAATAAATAATAATGAATGAATGCTTCAGTGTTTATTGCCTGTTTGAATGTTTTGCAGGTACACCTATGTATACCTGATAATAGTTGTATTTGGAAAATAATGTAAGTTTTCTTTTCATAAGTATTATTATTTTTTAAACTTCAAAATTAATGTAAAATAATTTTACATATATTTTTTGTTATAATTTGAGAATTTATTATTTGTAAACTGCACATTATAAATAGTTAATTAACCGTGATAATGCCTGAAATATACAAACGAAATATTGTTATAATATTAAAGGCATTAACATCGTTTTATTCTAGAATAGTCCTTAATAAATTTTCTTCTGAAAATAAAGAATTGTTTAGATTTTACAAGAATAGAAAGGACTTGCAAATAATTATAATATAATTAATGTAATAATATAATTAATGTAATAACAAATTAAAATGGCATATATATATATATATATATATATATATATATATATATATATATATATATATATATATATTTATATATATATATATATATATATATATATATATATATATACTATATATATATATATATATTTATATATTGAAATTCATTTTTCTCTTCAAAAAAAAAAAAAAAATGCGCAAGCTTCCAAATAAAGTTAATGTCTATTTTCGTATATTTCATTTTATATTTCATATTTGAAAAACTATTTAATAAAACCCTTAATTTTTTTATATATAATTTTTTTCAAAATATTCTGGTCTAAATTTAAACGTTATTTGCCTTCATATTATGATTTATAATGTAACATTTCTTTTTAAAATTAAAACAATTTATAATGAGCTAGGATGATATCAAAACATTTTAAACTGAGTTGCTCAATCCATCACATTTGATAAAATCATAAAGAAAATAATTTCTTTATAAAAACCTATAACCTTTGCTATAACAAAGAAATTTTTTTTTCCCAAGGATGCTCAAATTGATAGTACTCTTCAAATAAAATTTATCAATCACCACTCTATTTAAAAGAATAATAAAATCTAGTGCTTGCTTCAGTTCCCCAACCACAAGTAAAAGCCAAAGTATCCATTAAAGAGATTTATGAAAAAATAAATCCTTCCCAATTAAGTAACCAATTTAGGTGCAAAAATAAGAACAGAGGAGCAACATATTTTTAAATTATTATTTTTTTTTAAAGTTAAGAATCAGTTATATAACTTCTGCAACTGTAGCGTGAATGAAATTTTCATTTTAGTAAATTGCAACTTGTCGAAGGTTTACAATTTAAAATGCACTCATACAGCAAATACACCATTAAGTATCCTGTTATTACTTCTTGATGATATATGATTCAGTGGCGGCTCGTCTTTATGGGCTCCGGGGCTGGAGCCCCTCATTAAAAGTGCCAGGCGTAGGATGTTGACGGAAATATAAATTTTTTCAAAAAAAGTGAAAAGAAATTTTTTTTAACAATTTAATACATAAAAACGTAGTAATTAATCAAGAAAGAAAGAAAAGAATGCTTTTTGCAACATCAAATTGTGTGTACGATATTTTTATTTCAATATATCCAATAATATAAACTGTGGGCTGCTATTTTACAGCCCAGAAAAAAGACCAACTTTATTAGTTTTTAAAAAAATATAACCAAACACTTGGCAACAAAAGTTTTGCCAGTCTGCTCATTCTTATATTGCCCTTTAGCCTTTAGATTTATAACAACATGGAGATTATAGTCATGAAAGATTGTATTCCAAGTTTGATCGAGTTGCTAGTTCTGTCCTTTAATGTCCTTCTGTACATATAAAGACATATATATATAAAGACAAATTAAAATCAGTTCATTCTTATGCTTCAGTGAAAGTGGACGTGTCTTTTTTTTTGGGGGGTGGGGGAGTGTTGAAAATTTAACTTGTATATATGAAATAAATTATTTATTTATAGAAAAAAATAATAAATTTTAGATGAATGCTGATAATGATGATGTGCATGTGATGTTAATTTGAAATGTGAGACAGAAGAGAGAATAAAGTTTATTTCTACTTTTGCTCTGAAACCTTCAAAGAAGGGTAAGGCTCCCATCACTATAGGCGATTTCGATTTCGTACCAACAAAAATCTGATTGACAAAGATTCTTATATATATATATATATATATATATATATATATATATATATATATATATATATATATATATATATATATATATATATATATATATATATATATATATATATATATATATATATATATATATATATATATATATATATATATATAAATATATATATATATATATATATATATATATATATATAATAATAATAATAATATATATATATTATATATATATAAATATATATATATATATATATATATATAATATATATATATATATATAATATATATATATATATATATATATATATATAATAATAATATATATATATATATATATATATATATATATATATATATATATATAATATATATATATATATATAACTTAATATGTATATATAATATATATATATATATATATATATATATATATATATATATATATATATATATATATAACTCTGTATATATATATCTTCTCTTTACAAACCCCTCCATCCCAAGTTTTCCGAGCCGGCCACTGTATATGAACATTTCTTTAAAAGTTGGCTACCCCACTAAAAAAGAAAATCATTTAATGCCAGAAGTCATATTTAATTCCAGTAACATTTGTAACAGATAAGATGTGCGTGCAGTTCTCAATCCCGAATAAAAAAAAAAGGTTTATCACAGCAGGCCTACCAAGTCCGTAGCATAAAACAGTTCTAATCTTCATAACCTATCAGAACGTTGGTAAACGAACTCGAAACGAAAATGGAGCATGACCGTATGGGTAGGAAAACTCACAAAATTATATTGGCAACAATGAACAATGCAACTTATGGAGATAAGGAGGAGGAGAAGATAAAGGGAACTTATAAGGAGAGACCGATATATGTCTTGTTGATGGCTGTAACGAGACATTAGGGAAAGGATGGAAGTAGAGGTGTGGAAGAAAATACACTCGTATACTGAGGAATAGAGGAGAGAGGAAGATAACACAGAGTAGCTGTCATAGTAGGACCAAGATTCATATAGTACATATTCAAAGAGGCTCTCTTGGTAAGCTTGAGAGATTTATAGAGGTACATACTGTATATAGAATAATGAATTACTATATTTATCAGATGTATGAGCCTCAGCAGTTTCTAGTGAGGAGGAGGAAGAATTATAATGACTAAAAAAATTAATATATAAATAAATCAATTGTGTATCTATATGAGCCTTACCTGAAATTTGTTGTTTTCAAAGATTTATGCTCTTCAAACTAATGAATGAGTCAAAGGGATTTTACTCTCAATCAGCGGGATTCAAACACTGGACTCCGCGTCGCTGAGTTAACAGCTACCGGGCGCTCTATCCACTAGGCTATCCACGTTATAAAAATAACGTTTCAAGTCTAGCTTATAAAGCCCCCGGTCTTCTCCTCCTATAACTGCTGAGTACTCAAAGGACAGCCCCCTAAGATAGCTCAGCCTTGTGGCTTTTGTAACCTAGACTTATTAAACTTAGTTAGGGTAAATTGATTGGTCAGTAGAAGGTAAAGAGAATAGAGATAGGTTGATAGTAAAAATATTTGAAAAGAAATTAAGAAATTAGACAATTTACCTCCAAACCCCTTTACATTTTTATTATTAAAATTTTGATTTTCACAAGCACGACAAATTAGGACCGCTATCGAATCAGAAGTGAGACCTTATTGTAATTTTTTAGTGAAATTCTGGTCACTTATATCCCATGGAGACAAAAATATAAATTCCGCTAAAACTAATAAATAGAAGATACCGCACCGGTATAAGAAAATATATAGCTAATAGTTTTTGTATCCTAAAATAAAACCAAAATAGAAGAGATATATATGTAGAAGTATATAAAAGTTTTTATATCCTCCCACTGAAGAGTTGCAATGAAAACCATTGCAATTAAAAGAAATTAAAATTTTTACAAATAAGAAAATTTCTGTGAAGGAATTCTTGACATGATAGCAGCCTGTCTAAGAGGTCTTTCTTCGACTGAATTGAGCTGAGAATTTTGATTCTGTTGAGAGTCAAGTTGAGGTGAATTTATACCTGAAGTTGAAGGTTGTACATCTACGATAGCAGTATCACTATTACTTGAATAAACAAAATTTGAATTGAGGGATCAACTTGATCTGTATTTTCATTGTTTTGACCATCCGAATTGGAGAGAGATCACTGCTTGCTTCAGCATCAGTTTCTCCACTGGAGACAAAGTGGGTAATAGAAACTCCAATGGGTAGAGATGACAAATAGAATAATGACAGGTTTGTCCATCTCCCTTTTTAACAACACACTCCTGATCTCACTGTCATCACCAACAATGACTTCCAGAACTCTGCCCAAAAGCCAGAAGGGTCTAGGCTTGTTGGGGTGTGAATCAGAACTATATCTACAACCTTAATTCTGTTGGTCCACTCTGACTGATAGAGATTTCTACTTGTCTAACACAAATTTAATAAATAAGACTCATACCATAATTTCCTGAAAGTCTCCAAAACTCTTCCTTGAGTAGTTAGAGTAATGGCTAAGTCTTGTTGTGACGGAGGAAGCTGTTTCCATATGGGGGTGAAAACTTCATTATATTAGATTTGAATTGCCATAAGGCTTCAAAAAGGAATTGGGAGCAATAATTTCCAAATCATTATCTGATGACCCTATAGGTTAAAGGTCTTGAATTGATAACATTGGTGATATTTGAAATACTTGTTAACAGTTGAAAGTAAATTAAGGTTGCTTTACCTATAGTTTATAAGACATCCCATAACTGTTCGTATCATTCTCTCCCAAATGATCCCACCCAACTGGAATATATTGGAATCTTGTAATGTTTGATGTTATTGATACGCATATGTTCGGAGAACATATCTGAAGACAAAGATTCTAACAGTATATTTCCACCTTGTTTGAAATTCCTGGCAGTATCTGAGTACAAACTGGAAGATGCCATATATATTTGTGAAACGTTGGAATGAAAGTGAAAAGGATTCAGTGGACATATCTGGAAGGACATCAACATGAATAAGCTCTGATGTTAAGGCATGTGTAAATTAATAGAAAGATGAGGGGAGCGAGTGGGGGTAAGCGAGTGGGGGTGAGGGGGACGCGAAGCAGGCATGGCCAGTGATGGTGACTCAGCGGTGAGGGGTGAGGGGGATAGGCAGACAGGTGGCGGTGTGTGTGTGTATGTGTGTGTGTGTGTGTGTATAAAAGACAATGACAATACACTTAAATACACTTACGTACGTACGTGACTTCGTCACGTACGTACGTGCGCACATCATATATATACATACATAAATACTTACTTACATACATACATACATACATACATACATACATACATACTTACTACTTACTTACGTACGTACATGACTTCGTCATGTACGTATTTCCCCCATTGCGGTACGTATTACTACTGTAAATATAACTATAGAAATTACCGTGCTATAGATTAAACTTTATTACATATCTTTTATTTAATGGGAAAACTGAGAAAATTCGTAAAAAATCCCTCAAATGAAATAATTTTCAAATAACATTACCAACCATTCCGATTCTAATTTTTTTTATTGCTCCCTGGTTTAATAAAGGGCCTATATATATATATATATATATATATATATATATATATATATATATATATATATATATATATATATATATATATATATATATATATATATATATATATATATATATATATATAATATATATATATATATATATATATATATATATATATATATATATATATTTCGACTGTCATGGAGAGCGGACGCGGAAAAACAGAGGAGAGATGAAAAAGAAAAGGAATACAAGAAGGAATCATAGAATGAAATTAAACATCTGCAAGAATTATTCAAGAAGAGAATGCTTTTGAGAAGAAATGTTGGCCAGGATTTAAATTGTGAACAACTACTTAAAAGTTTGATTTACTATTCGGAATTTTAATTATTGAAAATTTAAATATAAAATTATTTTCGTTTCAAACTGAGGTGGAGGAGCTGTATATATATTTTGGAAACGTTCCTTTTACTAACTTATAATTATGAAAACGATATTTTTATATTAATAAGAAAATTTAAAAGAAGAAATCAATAAATTGAAATCATTAAATTCTGGCAACAGTGAAGTTGGATTTCTCCAAAACGTCGAAACTTGAGAACAAAAATTTCTCCGTCTGATCGTGAGGTGCTGAAAATAATGATAATAATGATAGTGGTAGTAGTGATAATGGTAATAGTGATAATATTGATAATAATTTAAGTTAAAATATTGTGAATAGTGATGAACAATAGTGAAATATAGTTAAATTTGTGTGAAATATAATGTATAGATTAATAATAATAATAATAATAATAATAATAATAATAATAATAATAATAATAATAATAATAATAATAATAATAATAATAATAATAATAATAATGATAATAATAAAAATATAAACAAACAAACAAACCAAAAATAATAATAATAATAATAATAATAATAATAATAATAAGTAATAATAATAATAATGGTGATGATGCCAGTGATAATAATGTTAATAATAGTGATATTTGTTTGTATATATATATATATATATATATATATATATATATATATATATATAAATAATAAATATATATATATATATATATATATATATATATATATATATATATATATATATATATATATATATATATATATATATATATATATGTCTATTAGTTTTAATAATATTATTATTAGTATTAATAATAATATTATATGTATGTGCTTGTATTTATGTATGTATTTATATGTATATATGTATATGTTTTTGTATTTTATATTTATTTATACTAAAAAGCCACCCAGTAGCTCAGTGGTAGAGCACTCGCCAAACAAAGCGAGGGTCCCAGGTTCACGCAACTGGTCGGGTGGGAGAATGTGAGCTATTCTCTCCTTGGAACTGGCTCCGTCCTGCTCCGGACGTAAGAATTGAGTACACCCCTCCTAGATTAGGGCTCTGCCCGTGGAGGCAGTGGTGTTTATCTTCTGTAAAAAATATATATATATATATATTATATATATATATATATATATATATATATATATATATATATATATATATATATATATATATATATATATATATATATATATATAAATATATTTCTTCTAACTATATATATATATATATATATAAATATATATATATATATATATATATATATATATATATATATATTATATATATATATATTTATATATATATATATATATATATATATATATATATAATAATATAATAATAATATATATATATATATATATATATATATATATATATATAAATTTCCACGAATATATATATATATATATATATCTTTATATATATATATATATATATATATATATATAAAGGTGGGCATTAACGCGTTAATCCGTTAATTAACTCGTTAATTTTTCGTTAACTTTTAACGCTTTCTTTAATTTCGAAAAGAAGTAACGGACTATTAACGAGTTAAATTTTTCCCCTACATCCGTTCCGTTAACTTAATTTACGGGTTTATAAAATATTTTCTTATCCGACTTTAAATTATTATTAGATTTAATTTCTATAACAGATATTTTTTTTCCAAAAGTTCCTCAACGTTCCTCTCAATAGCTCAATATGTTTATTCTTACACGGTTATTATCGCGTTTAGTAATGTTTAACAGCATGTTTTTCTTATACTGTATTCTCATTTCTTATTGGTTCGCTGAAGAGCAGGGTCCAATGTTGGAGCCAGCCCCAATTTTTACCACCCCTAAAAATGAACAAAATATTTGGAATTTTCAGACGATTTTGACCCTATAACCAAACTGTAGCTTTCTTTGCCCTCTAAAACGTTGTTTTCCGGTGTTTTCTGTGTATGTAGTCATTCTTTCAGAATTTTCAATTTCAAAACCCATGTTTTTGACATTTCGTATCAACTTCCAGAATTTTCTTAGTCCATCACCTACAATAGTCACTATTGTTTTTTTTTTTTTTTGGGTTTTGTGCTCAGCGTTGTCCAATTTCAGAACCATTTTTTTTTATTTTAAAATGGAAAATTGGGATAATATAATTTTCCTCTTCGAGCGAAGTGGATGAAATTTCCAGGACATATGTAGTCGGAAGAGATGCACATTTTTGCTTAGATAATTTCTTGGTATATTCATTAGTAATGGATTTTGTTCTTGGATCAATTTTCAAAAAAAAAAAAATTTTGGAAAATATTTTCTTTTGATTATACAAAATAATTATCTAAGTAAAAAGATGCATCTCTTGACTTTAAAGCCCTGAAAATTTGATGTTGTTCGGATGAGTTTAAAAAAATATATATATCAATTTTAACTTTTCAAAAATTCAAATGTTTGAAGAAGTTAAATAGTGAAATATTTTTTTTATACCCATAAATCAAGTCAATACTCAGGGCTTTAAAATCGGGTAAAATATCTTTTTACCTAGATATTTTTGTATACTCAAAGAAATTTTACAAAGGCTTCAAATTTTTTTAATTTGTTCAGAGCAATTAAACCTAAATATACAAAGAAATATCTAAGAAAAAAATGCATCTCTCCACTACATGTGACGTGAAAATTTCATCCCTTTACGAACAGGAAAAATTATCACTGTACAATTTTAAATCTAAAAAAGTGGGTTTTGGAAGTGAAAGTTCTTACTGACTTTAAACTAAATGAAAAAAACTGTGTGACTATTGGCAAATAATAGTTTCATATGCATATTTCAAGTTTGAAGTCATTTCAAAAAATTCTGGAAGTTGATACGAAATATGTCAAAGCATGGGTTTGAAAAATTAATTCTGAAAATTTGACTACAATTTACAAAAACACCAGTAACGTTTTGAAGGGCACAAACAAGCACAGTTTGGTGTTCTCAGGTCAAAATCGGCAAATAATTACAATTTTATGTCTATTTTAGGGGTTAAAAACAGGCTTGTGGCTCAAATAGATCATGAAAAAAAAAGGTGAATATTTGCCCGTTGGCGATCATTAACATCTTTCGTTCGTTACATGAACTTGCCTCTGCCTCTTTTGTGACTAGTGAAAATATAAGTAGGCCTAACAAGCGTTGTAATTTATAAAAATATACCAATTTGTATTAAAACTGTTAAGTTGGTATATCCAATTATTTTACAATAATATACTATTAAGTATTAATTAAAGTATTTACGCTTTGGAATATTCTTTGGAAGCGGCAAAAGCATCTGCTAGGTCAAAGCCTAAATTATTTAGGTCTGATAGTATTATCACTATTATTGTTATTATTATTGTATTATTATTATTATTATTATTATTATTATTATTATGTGTATTATTATTATTATTATTATTATTATTATTATTTATTATTATTTCTTGCAATCTTTATGAATATTTTGAAAAATTTATTAAAAATTATTACTATTCCTACATATTTTGAAGACGGTTAACGTTAACGATTAACGTTAACTTCCGTTATATTCTTTACCGATAAACGCTTTAATGATTAACGTCGTTAATATTTTTTGTAACAATTAAGGATTAACGGCGTTAACCTTCTCATTAACAGTTTACCTTGTGTATATATATATATATATGCATATATATATATATATATATCCTCATATATAATATACTATATAATATATACTATATATATATATATATATATATATATATATATATATATATATATATATATATACTATACTCTTCTATATATATATATATAAACACTTCTGTTTTTACACAATGGTCAGTTTGAATTTTTTTTGTTTTTTAATATATTGCTACTATACGATGTTACCAACAATGAATTTCAGTGGTAACGGACATGATTTAAATTTTCAGTATTTTTAAATAATTTTTAAAATCACATTTTATTAAAATATTGTTTTAAAAATAAAATATCTTTGAAAATACATTACAGAAAAACCAATTACATATTTGGAATCAGCGATAAACATTATAAAAATGTAAAAAATAAATAAATAAAAAAATTTTTTCATAGTTAAATATCTCCAAAGTACGACACTTACTGAAAAACCAATTATATATTTGGAATCAGCGTATAAAGCTTATTACAAATATGTAAAATAGGGGCTCGAGCCGACGGGGGGACATAGGGGGACGTTTCCATACCCCGTAGGGGGGGCGGAGGAACCCCACGACACCCAAATACCAGAGAGCGGGGGTTCCGGCCCTCCCGGAAGAGGAAATAGTCCTACCTGTCGTTCCCCGGAAGGCCGAAGAGACCCCGACTCCTGCCATCTTTGCTGTTTACCTTGGGTATTCCTTTAGTTAAAAAAATTAAAAGTTACGGATCCGTAA
>JABUQX010046531.1:0-2500 GCA_015478945.1 Trachelipus rathkii
ATTAAGTTAAATCACCTATAGGCTGAAAATGCATGAATGCTTACACACCGTTATTGACTGTAGTTGGTGAGTGTGCGAATAGAGCATGTGTGTGATGATGCTGTGGTGTTGATATGGTTGGCTGTCGTGTGTGATTTGCTAGTATTGTACCATGTTAAACTTGACATTAGAACACACTACAAGTTGAGTGATTTTCCGGACAATTACGACGTCATGACTTTCACATATGAAAATACCAGAATAGAAACCTCACTAATCTAAAATATAAATGCATACCACCAACCAAACCAACAACCACCATATTTCAATTCTATATAACTAACAACATGTATATATAAAGATAAGTTTCCAATGGAACCTCACACACCATTAATTACATTAATACAAATATAATATATTAATAAAAACTAAATAATAATATATAAAACTACACTATAGAATGCTAAACACAACTAATATATACGTACACAACTAATAATAGAATTATATAAACTAATAATATATATATATATATAATAATACTATATAACATAATATATGATAATAAAATACTCAACATATAATAAAACTATACTAATATATAAATAACTTCCCTATACTACATAACACAAACACCTATTCAAAGAAGACGAACAAATTACTCTAACCACCCAATATAACCACATAACAATATAACCTAAATATATACAACATACTACTATATCATATGTAATATTAAATATATATATATATCACCTATATAATACTTAAATATATATATATTACTATATACATTATAAATAATATATTATAAATAAAATATATCTATAATATATATATAAATAAAATACAATATATATATATAATATATATATATTATACTATATATATATAATTTATATAAAAGTGTTTTAAATATTAATATTGTTGGAAAATCTAAATTATTATAAACCAAATGGTATATTGGATTCACTATGATGTCAACGTTGATAATAATAACTTTTATAAAACATAATACAATATTTCTAATATTCTTAAACATCTTATTAATAAATAATACATAAAATAAAATAATAATAATAATAAATATAATAATAATAAAATAATAATAATTAATAATAATAAATAATAATAATAATAATTAATAGAATAATAATTAATAATAATAATAGAAAAATAATAATAATAAAAATAATAATAAAATAATAATAATAATACTAATAAAATAATAATAATTAATAATAATAATAATAATATAATAAAATAAAAAATAAAATATAAAATAAAAAATAAGAAAATAATAATAATAATAATATAAAATTAATAATTAAGAACGATATAATAATAATAATAGTAATAATGTAATAATAAATCATCAAATATATCATAACTCCAATGATGTATGATCATTCATATTATTATTATTTTTAAGACCATATCGAATGTTCTCTTTAGAAAATCATTATAATTATTATCATATTTATTTAATATATATATTATTATTATTATACATAATAATTAACAATAATAATAAAATAATAATAATAATCAATAATTGGATAATTATAATAATAAAAAATAAATAAATAATAATAATAAAAAAAAATATAATAACAATGTTTTTGAAGCTTTAATAAAATAATATATATAATAAAATAATAATAATAATAATAATAATAATAAAATAAATAATAATAAAATAATAATATAATAATAAAATAATAATAAATAATAATAATATAATAAAATATAATAATAATAACTAATAATAACTAATAATAAAATTAATATAATAATAATAATATTCTATTATAATATTATATTTATTTTATTTTTATTTCTCATATTATTTATTATTATATTATTATTATATATTATTAAATACAAAAGATTATTTTATATTATATTCATATTCATTATACTTATTATAATTATTATATATTATTATAGATTATTAGATGTTGTATATTATATTATCTATTATATTATTATACTTCTTTATATTTTTAAATTTTATAGTATTTTTTGATTATATTTTATTCTATTTTATATTATTATATTTATGTAACTATCGTGACCAACGTTATATATTATTATATATATTATTATTATTATTATTATTATATTATATATATACATATTATTCTATTATATATTATTATAATTATATATTATTATTATTACTATTATTATATATTAATTTATTAATATAAGTATATTAATATGTCTAGTTATTATTATTATATATAATTATAGTAAGATAGTAAGTAATATTTTTTTAATTTTTTTGGCTATTACATCTATTTATTATTATTATTATTATATTATTATTATAGTTATTATTATTAATTATTATTATCTATTATTATAATTATTTTATTATTATATTATTATTATATTTTATATTATTATATTATATTATTATTATTATATATTATCGATTATTATTATTATTATTATTATTATTATTATATTATATATTTATTATTATATTTATTATTAAAGTATTATATTATTATGA